>NIUQ01001832.1:0-26651 GCA_002796945.1 Plectus sambesii
AGCTTGAGGGTTGTTTAAGGGGCTGTGACGTGCTCTCTGACCTATTCGACAATTTGATATCCATATTGCAGACACATAATTTAAATGACATGCGAGTAGAGCTGACAGCTGAACGAGAAGAAATTCGCAAAATGGCGTCCGCTGCAATTTCGAAAGTCCGTCGCTGGACGACAAATGGATGAAGAAAAATCGCTCAATTTTGTGTCAAGTCGTTTCTTGTCGTAGCTACGTAATGTTATATCATTTAATTACTCGCAGTTTCTGTACTTTGCGATTATTAATGCCTGTTGTACAACATGTCTTTCTTATAATGTTCTGTTTATACAGCAAATTGAACTTGCTGAATATTACGTTTGATGTGCCCAATAAAATGGTAGCGCAGTTAAGGGATTGTTCATGTATTACGTAACGCTATTTTCGGCCTTTTTACCCGCATTTTATTCCCTCCAGTAACGCTAAAAGAATGTTATCGGTATGCCGCGACGTGATATTGGATTCTTAAATACCCTTGGACGAAACCATCTAAAGCGTTGCATAGTATATGAATTGCCTCCTAGTTGTGAGCGCCGAAAGTGTTACACGAATGCCAGGTCGGAATTCTGTGGCCGAACCGGACGTTTACCGAACGTCGTTCTTCATCGAATTACCATTATATCCGTGATAGCAGCAACGAGTTTCGGTGATTGCGAGTGACATTAGCGCTTCGCAGCAATGAGGCGCCCGATTGAGGTGTGGGCTCATATTCATAAAGCTGCTTTTCCAGTAGGATTTCGCGAAGGTGCGTCCCCCTGTGTTTCATATTTATACCTTCGATCCGGTGTACGATAATTTAATGAGNCTCATATTCATAAAGCTGCTTTTCCAGTAGGATTTCGCGAAGGTGCGTCCCCCTGTGTTTCATATTTATACCTTCGATCCGGTGTATGATAATTTAATGTGAGCAGTGCATTTAAATGCAACCGTTTCGTTTTTAACACTCGGGCCAATCAACAGCAATTGCTGCTATTTTATTAGTCAAAGCCTGTCTGAAACATTCTGAAGCCAAAAGTCTGACACTTTACTGTATGAAAGAAAATAGTTTAGTTAGAAATATGGAAAACCCTTGAAGTCACATCTCGCCGCGACTGTGAAATAGTCTCTATAGTTAATAACTGATTGCACGTATAACTATGTTTAACCCTCGTCCCTCTCTCCCATTTAGTTATCTAAGTATAGAGTTTCTCAACAACAATAAACCCTTCTGCAGCGTATTTTTGAGAGCCATATTCAAGTGTGCGCGACATCAACTGATTACATCTGTTTGAGAAAATGGTTACTTTTACTTGCCTTTTCGATTTGAAATCAGTTGTGTGAGCGCAAGAGCAAAGTTAATGTGAGGGATTTTTTTTAGAAAACNCATCTGTTTGAGAAAATGGTTACTTTTACTTGCCTTTTCGATTTGAAATCAGTTGTGTGAGCGCAAGAGCAAAGTTAATGTGAGGGATTTTTTTAGAAAACCCAGTTTTCTGCAGTCGCCGAGTCACTGAAGTTTGTAACTTCGATCACCCCCTACCATCAGGAACGTATAAGAGTTGTGCGCGTTATAGAGCTGCGTAGCTGTTAGCTAATTACGATCGGAAGCGGTAACAGCGCAGCGGGGCTATTCACGTTCATTTACGATACATCTGCCACAGCTAGAGGTGACAGGAGCGCCCCTTTAATTGAGCAGGACTCGAACTACAATGATCGAGCAAACCTCAAACTGCATCTCTCAAACTGCATCAGTTCTAGCTAGAGCAGACAGCAGCAAAGACTAGAGCAGCAAACGAACGTTGGGGTACCGGTTTGACGGGTTATCTATAAATGCCGCGCGCGTCGCAAACTGTGATAGAGCGACAAGACGTCGGTGTAGTCTGAACCGAGCAGAGTGTGCTCGGTTCTGTTCTGTGCTGTGATGTATGTGCGCGCACTATGCGCGCGGGTGCGCGCGTTGTGCCCTCACGTACGATGCGAGTGTATTAGCGAATCGTCATCGCCACACGTGTCATATTCTTATAGACGCACGATAGCGTCAGTGGTCGCGGGCGAGTGGTGTGATTGTTGCAATAAAGGCTTACTATTAGAAGAGATGTACTCCCAAGTGGTGACTTTAGGCACTCGTTAGGGCTGGTGTGTTTGGTGACATTGGCAGGCACTTGTGGCCGCTAAGAAGCCACGTTGTGGTTAGAAATTGGAATCAACTCGCTCACTCAGTTGTCTGTGCGAGATGTGGTAATCGATAGGGTTACGTGATCGATAAAGTACTAAAGTAGTTTATACAATCTTAAGTTTACTGTATGAACTCGAATTCCCGGTGTCCTTTCATATAGAATTTCATTAGTTTTAATCTTTTTTGATAAATCGGAGTTTTCATTTTATTCAAGGCGCAGAATGTTCTGATGTTCTGAGTGGAAAGTGGTATATTTGGCGCAGTAATCAGCGGAAACTTCCGGGTAGTGCAGCCACCTTTGAAAAGGGTGGATAAATAACCCTAATTTATACTTCATCAATTAATCTATAACGCACGAAGATCGCTTTATTGGTTCCTGATAATTGATAGGGCAAAAAGTGTACCACATTTCTATTTCTCTCATAGGGATCGTATTCGCCCACGTTAAGTAAAGCCATCTTTTTTGAACTCAAGATTGCTGTCTATTAAATCTGCCTCGAAGAAAGCGTACCATATAAAAAAATCGAAAAAGAAACTGACATGAATTTTGACTTCTGTTAGTGATTGTTGCATGTTGCGCGCGGACTGTGCCCAATTCAGCGCAACACAAACGCGCGCGAATGCAAAATTAATGCTAAAATGTGAATACTTTCTCTTCAAGGCGCTTCATCGGGAACAGCAACCTTCCTTGCAAAATGCCTCCTGCCGAACTGAAGACCTACACGCGTGAGGAAGTAAAACAGAACAATACTAACAAGCTTGCCTGGGTTATTATCGACAACAAAATCTACGACGTGACTAAGTTTTTGGACGAGGTAAGGGAGAGCAGTTGATGATTGGTAGTTTTTGTTATTGGAACAGAGCGTCAGCAAGTGATCTGCTCTTATATTCAAATTTTAGATATGTTAAAGCACGAATACATTATACTTTACATTATACTGTCATTGTGCAATTCTCATCCTAAAATGTATGTACGTTTCTCTCTCTGGCCGGGATCTGTCCCCATATATTAATTTACGCTATTTCATTTGGTCCCTTCTCGCTCCCTCATTCTAACGATAGAATAACTTTTAAGTACACGAACGTAAGCTATTTAGAGTCTTAATTGATGGCTATTTCAGCATCCAGGCGGTTGTGAAGTGCTTTTGGAGCAGGCGGGTGGCGATGGTACCGAATCTTTTGAAGATATCGGACATTCAACGGATGCGCGGGAAATGCGCGAAACTTACTTGATCGGCGAACTCGCTGAGGTAAGACACTTTACTTTGAGATATGGGGCCAGTTTCTCATCGCGTACTTTAGCTTGAATCATACTTAAGAGCTATACTCTATTCTCATTGCGTTAAGTACTATTTTAACTAATGTATGCGACTTATTATAGTATATTAAAAGTGTACTGTAGTATATCGCATTTAAAGTATATGACATTATAGTATAGTACATTGTAGTATAGTTTACTTTCATAAAGTAGAACTCGGGGGTAGGAAGATTTCAGTTGCACATTACTTATGTTTTACACGCGCCATTCTCATGCGCCTATATATTTATCTGCTTATTGCATCGGTTCAAAGTCTTAGGCCTCGGGCTAATACATACGATTTGTTGTTCTGATGAGCTTCTAAAATAAAAAATTGATGGTTTCTGTTTCTATTTTCAAAAAATGCGTTAAACAGCATGGCAATCATCCTATTAGTGTCTTCCTTATTTCATCGTACGACATTTATTTCTTGATAAGAGACAGTTTTTAATATTCTTATCTCTACATTTTCTTTAAGCATATAAAGGAGGTGTCGAATGAGTCATTTTAATTTGAATGTATCAATACAATCTCATGCACCGCTACTCAGTGACTTTTGCAATCACTATTATCGGTTCAATGGCTAGCTAACCTTAAGGTTATTATTGCCAAGTAAAAATAGTAACATTCGGAATTTATAATTGATAGCACAGAAACGGTTTGCAATAATAAATAAAGACATTACTGTTAATGAAAATACGATATTTTGCTATTGCGAAAATTATCTTATTATAGAATGAAAGAACGAAGTATTCCTACGATGCCAAGAATTGGGACAGCGGCAGCGGAAGCGCAAACAAGTAAGATAAATACTGTAAATCATCGATAAGATCGATATGTAGACGGTATGCCTCACGACCGGATTTTTTGAATAAACGCCATACGCGCAAGCACACAATTCAGGCAAAAATTCAGGCAAGTGTACGCTTGCGCGTGTGGCGTGTCCGGCCGGATGAGGCATAGTGTCCTTGTACGGATAAGATCATGTCATATAGGGAACACTTTTCACTCAGTAACAGCAAAACAGTCTTTCCTGAGACTTTCCTTGACGTACTGCGTGTTAAAGATGGGCTAAATTTGGCGTTCTACGGTATTTGGTCTCGACGCTCGTTACTGATCGAAAAATTTCCCCTATATGTGAGGAGCATGCTATACCCAGCTAAGGGAAATTTACGGAACATTCCCTATATGTAAATAAAGCGGCGTGTTCTAGTTGGTCAGTCTTCTGAGATCACTGAATATTTTTGTTCTATCGAATTACGCTGTATTGCGTCCCGATTCATTACGTTTGCACTCGATTTCGTTAGCGTCTTATTCAGTTTCGTCCTCTTTGCATTCAATTTGAACGCCGTGCTGACGAAAGTGAAAGCAAAAGTAACCAGTTAAGGGTGACGAATAGCGGTGAGAGATCCTTTAAACTTAACTATTCCATAAATGATTGCTCAGTCACTAATGCATTGGAAATAACTCTATATCGCTATTCGAATGAAACAGTTGAACAATAAGAATATTTTTAGGGCTCCTGGCTTTGGCGAACAGCTGTTGGTACCCGGATTGCTGGCTGTGATTGCCATCATCGTCTACTACCTTTTCTTTTAATTCTAAAAATGTGCCGCTTGTGATTTTATGCTTTTGATCTGTCGTTCGCACTACCTTTGATTCGCGCCACCTTCGCGGCGCTTTAACAAGAATAATATATAGTTTACTAGGAATAAATTGCAACTGTCGCACGAATCACCACATTCACCAATCATGATTTGATTGCATCAGTTCTGCCTATCACTGTTTGTGACCGGCTGAAATGCGGACATCTCATTGGGCCGGTTTCACATTGCGTACTTTAGCTAAAGTCGACTTTACGCAATGATAAAGGATAGGCCTTAAGTCCGACTATAGCTAAAGTACGCGATGTGAAATCGGCCCATTGACTTACGTGACTGAGCTCTACTTTGACACATACGGAAGCATAGTACATTTGCACTTTAGCTGGCTCCATAATTCTATAGCCAGACAATACTAAGCTAAGTCATCCAAGTGTGGGAAAATGCTCACCGGTGACTGTACACTGAGTCAATGGGGCTGTATATAATACGCTAACTCGCTTGTAACCAAGAATCGTTAGAATGTGTACACGCCCTGTACACGAATAAACGCTGTTTATTAACTGTCTTACGACGAGGTTATTCTCCCAACTGCACCATAACAGTACGCTTGAGGCAAAGTCGTTTCTATCAAAGTTATATTTGCGCCCTTAGGCATATAGTTTATACAGTACGAAGTTTAAAGATCGCCGCAGAAGAGACCATGAACTTTTAGACCCCAAGAGTTCAAGTTACAAACATCTAGCTATCTGAGTTCGTCATGTTCTAGTGACGTTTGCAAATCCAATACGTTGTTTTCATGTACAACCAAAATGTCGTTTAATCTCAGTTTTAGGACTACGGAACTTTTTCGGTCAACTGATCACGCTGAAGCCGGTCTAAATGTTCCGCGACTACAGTAATGAGAAAGTGATGAACCGACCATGCGCCCTCTGCTGCTGACGTCATCTTGAAGCAACCATCGTGCTCAACAAGTTATTCTGGGAAGTGCTCAACGAGGTTACTCAATACATGTATGACGTCAATTGGGGTTTCCGTGCCACCAACACTGCGAAGTCCTACAAACTCTAGCGATATTTATTGGCGTTGACGACCCACGTCTGTCCACTTCTTCTCATTCCAACCATTGAAGACCAAAACATGCAGCGTATGTGCGCCGTATTGCTGCTTGTGGCTGTCTTCGCCACGTACGTAGACGCGGAGGAACGACAGAAATTCTTGCTCAACCCAATGAAAGGATTTAATCACCGGTATGGTGGCGGGTCCAGTATTGTTAGCAGAGCTGAAACGCCCATGTCGATGCCTTTCTTGTAAGTGACCATGAACGTCAAGCAGTGGAACGGCGGAAATGCACCAGTTCAGAATAGATTTAGTCCAAAATGTGGTGCTGATTTGAAATTGACTTTTCTCTGTTAGGTCGGTCAATCGTTGATCGACCATAGCAAAGCGGAGTTGTCTTTTTGAATAGGAGTTGCAGCCGAACATTTGATGAAAGTGGCGAGCGATTTATGATAGCTGACTCATATTCGGATTCTTCTATATCAAAATTCCACTTGCGAACTTAACGAACCGAATGTTTCATTGGGCCGGTTTCACATCGCGTACTTTAGCTAAAGTACGCGATGTGAAACCGGCCGATTATTATATTTTAGAGATATAATGACACGTCTACAGAGAGAGGATCCGACGGAGAGCAAGCAGGAGAAAAGGTAATTTGTAATTTTTTGCACTCAATACTCTGTGCCCTAATTTTTAAACGCATTGGCGTTGTGCTACAGTAAACCAGCCTACAGAATTTTGTGTCACTTTTTATGAATAGCTTGCATTTTTCAAGTTGTGAACATTTTAAAGCTCTCCCTTGAGCATTATGGCGCTCTAGATAGCGTTAAAGGTATTGTTATATAGTGCGCACTGACAGCATAATTTTGGTCAGATTGTATGAATTAAGATTAGAATGACATATGATGTGCGATCTGAACATATTGGTGTTTTTGCGTCAAATGTACCAAAATCATTTCATTAGTTCAAACATATCACGCCCTTTAGCTTTGATGCTCAAACATCAGAGCCTGTCTTCCTACACAAAGAATCACTGTCAAAACCAAGTGTTATATGAATAGAATCGCTTCATATGAGAACTCCTACATGTGCGAACAGGACGCAATTTGATATTTTTCAGAGAGGAAGCGCCGAAGCCGATGCCTGACGCTGAAAGCATAAGGCGTCTGTTCAGCGGCCGTGCGATGACTGGCAACTCCCGATTCGGCTCGAAGAACTGCTTCTTGTCGGCAGTCCAGTGCAGTTTTCATTACAGCTCTCTTCGCAAATGAAATCTATCTACAGCGAAAGCGATGACTACTACGTGCATAATGTTTTGTAAAACGTGGCGATGGTCGTGTCGTATTGTTAGTATCAATTTACGACTACCACTTAAGCAGCAGTTGAAATTGATCAAGTGTACAAACGATGTAACGCAATGTGCGATGAGAGAGACACAAAGAGAGATGGAGAAAGATGGAGAGAGTGAGGATACGATGATCGTATAGAAGAGCGAGAGCGGTCATTGAGAAATGTCGCTTATTTTTTGCTGCAGTGCAGTAAGGATTCTTCAAATGCCGCGCTCTTTCTTCTAATATCGTAGAGAGAAATTGCTTTTTTCCAACAGTGCTGAGCGCGATGATTAATTGAAGAAAAGCAAAAATATGGCAACTAGGTTGGCTCTCATCAACACCACCTTTTATGAAAAAGGATCCTTTTCGATAGCCTAATTGTGTCAAGCGCATCGTGTCCTGTCTTTCAATCATCAAGTTTGCGTTACATCCAACTTTTGGCCTCCGAAATTTTTTGCAACAAGCTTTCTATGCCGGCGAAGCGGGAAAAAGAGAATGTAGGCTGATTAATTAAACAATCAGGTAGTCACAAATGCAATGTTTGAGCAAAGAGCAACCGACCCTCGTCGAATCGCGCACGCTATGCACGATATAGTTACATGACTAATGCAGCAATCGATCGACCCGATGAGTGTACAGTCGGTGGCAGCGATTAGCTTGGCACCGATACGGAACAAGTTGCACAAGTTTGAAAGCAATGGCGGGCTATTATCCCGAAACGTCGTATCAAACGCCAAAACTTGCGTCCATTTTTGCTCAACCCCTTCAGCAACTGCCTTTCGTTGATGGACAAACAAAACAGCCCAAGGCCCGGTGTCAATTCTTGACCACTAAAGTACAAAAGTGCGATATACATTGATGCACGTGAGTCGAACAAAGTCCTGCAGCGATCAATATTTGCCCTGCACAGCTTCAACATAGTGTTGTGACGTCAGTACATTGTGATTACGGTAGATAAAAAAAACGGTTGTTCGTCGAAGGCGGGGCGCGCAGCACCAACTACCGTCGGCGCGATCCTCGCTTGGAACATAGGAAGATCCTTCTTCGACCGATCGAACAAGCGCGATGAGCGCTTTTCTAACGAGGATCAGGCAGCTGGACGCCTATACAAAGCCGTTAGATGATTTTCGAGTGAAAACTCTCTCCGGCGGCGCTGGTAAGCGCGCACTTATTATTCATTCTTATCGACAAATCAATTACTTAACGCTCGTTAATTTTTGATGGAACAGTCGTTTAAAGCTTGTATCTCCAAAAGTCCTGTTCACAGACAGGAGCCCTTTATCCATATTTCGCTAGCCATAGTGCAACCTCTAAACAGTGCTGAATATATTTGGGGTACGTTGTGTTACTTTGCAGTTTTGTGTACTTTCGCTCGAATTTATCGTTACTATGCAATATGCAAATATTCTATCGCTGTTCGTGCTTCTGAATTCTACTAATCTATTAGCTTTAGACAGAGTTCTTACCTCTAAAGAAAGCAATTCCTTTCCCTACTTCATCCAACTGAGAAACAATGCCCAGGAGACGTGCTGAAAATCATGTTCATTTCAGTGACTCTTGTAAGCGCAGTTGTGATATTGACGCTGTTCGTCTCGGAGCTTCAGCTCTTTCTGTCCACAAACATAGTCGAAGAGTTATTCGTCGATTCGACGTCGGGCGACGACCGAGTCGACATTCAGTTCGATGTCGTCTTCCACAAAATGCCTTGTCCGTGTAAGTTCGGCTGTCTTCCCTTCGAATTGTTGCTTTTACCGCTAATTTGTCGTTGTACATGGGGATGGCGAGGGAGGAATCGAGCTAGTTTTACTTCATTTCGGGATCGACCCGTGCCAGCAAGAAGTGAACACGCATTCATTCTTGTTGCAGTTATTTCCATTGATGTTATGGACGTCTCCGGCGATCATCAAAGTGACGTTCAGGATGCCGTATATAAACAGCGAATAGACGCATTTGGTAAAGACGTTGCCGACGTGCCTGTGAAACAAGGTGAGCCGAATTTTCAGCAGCTTACAGGGACTTTCATCATAATTCGTCGCATTCAAACTATTTCATTTTTCATTCAATTTTTTCTCTTTTGCATTAGATTTCGTCACGTTTGCAGTCAGTTTTATCAAAGTGGCGTTTTGACTGAATGCAGAAATGACGAAATTAAATGCAAAAGTGGCAAATTGTTAGAGAAGAGCCTGTATATGGATGTGTCATTGCAAGTCTACAGCGCTGTGGCAGACTTGGAATCGTATTTCGACGGATTATATGGAGATCTTAAATTTACAGTATTATTAGCTTGCATGTCGGCTAAAATTAGAATGCAAAGTGTTTCGCTCCCTGCCTGATTATATATAGTTAACATCGAGTTGCTGTAAAGGTTTCTCTAATAAAACTTCTATATTTCTTCTCAAATAGAAGTGTTGTTCCGTTTCTATTTCGGTCCGAGTGCGATAACGTTTTTACTTTTTATGTCGAGAGATGAAAATTATAATGGAAAGGCACAAATGTTAGTTAGTTACAAATGTGATCGTGTTCAATTTCAGAAGTCAACAATAACAAAACTGTGACCAAGCCAGCCGAGTTAGCCACTGTTCCTGCCAAGCCGGCGTGCGGCAGTTGCTATGGCGCGGAGTTGTATCAGGGCCAGTAAGTGATTATTTTAAAATTCTGAACATCGTGTTAGGCTATCTGAAAAGTCACTTAAAAAACTACACTAACTTTATTTTAAAATGAGACGAAGTTTTTGAAAACACCTTTCGAAGAGCCTTGTAGTTTGCCTGTGAATTGTTAGCTACCGTTATCGACCGAAATTGATTGTATCAATGTAGATCCGTTATCTAAAGTTATCGAGCAAAACTCGCGTCTTGTCTTCATACTTCCTTTCATTCGATCATGCACGCTGAGAGATTTATTTTTCAGTTGCTGCAATACTTGCCAAGCGGTGAAAGATGCCTACCGACAAAAGGGCTGGGCCATGATCGATGTGGAAACGGTAGATCAGTGCAAATCGGACAGCTGGATCTCCGCTCTTAATGCTCATAAGGATGAAGGCTGCAAAGTTTACGGTCGCGTACAAGTCGCAAAGGTACTGTGTACTCAAATTTTCTTATTCAGTAATACGAAAACTGTCTTCTCTGAGGTTTTCCTTTTTCAATATCCGTGATAAATATACGTTTAAATTGACGTTCTACGTTATCCTCTTTGAGCCTTTGTTGCTGATTGACATTTTTGATTATATAACATATGATGTGAACATATTGATAATTCTTCGTCAGACCTGCGACAACTAGACAGCATTCCTTGCATTTGACAGTAAATGTGAACAGAACTGCTTTTAGGTAGCTGGCAATTTTCACATCGCGCCGGGTCATACACTAAAAGATCAACACTCTCATGGTACGGTCTCATTATTTTCTCTACTTTAAAATTTATTTGACATTTGCGTACGTTTTATTAGCTGATACTGAATCTGTATTTCCTAGATTAATTCCGCCTCATCTTAGCTCTCTGTAATTTTGTTTCGTTTAGTGCATGACTTGCATTCTATCGGCCCGAGCAAGTTCGACACGAGTCATACGATCAATCATCTGTCCTTCGGAAATCCATACCCTGGAAAGGCTTACCCACTGGACGGGAGGGCGTTTGCAACAAAAGATGGTTCGTACTCTATTAAGCGCAAAGTGTTCAAATGTTTAAAGTCAAAATTTTTCGATTGGTAACAAGAAATCTTCGATTGAATAAGAGAAACTGCTTCGAAAATCGATAGCGCTTCTTTCTATCAATTTATGCACGTAAAAACCGAGAAAAAACTTATTTTTGGTGGGAAATGGTGTTCGATCACCGAAAAGTGAGGTCATCTTTGCCGACTACAGTGCCCGGCGAGATTTCTTGTCCCCGTTAGAAAAATTTTGACTATTAAATTTGCAGTGGATTGTACAGCGGAGTGTCATCATTATACTCGAAATGAGCTCAATTAACTGCGCACCCCACGTCGCTACCGTTTAATTGGCGGTTTTGTCGATTGCTCGAATGTGGCGACGAAAGGAAGTGGGGATTGTTAGCGAGGGGCTAGGGACGTAATGGAAAAATGATAAATAAATAATCGCATACGCGCTCGCTTTCAAGCTTTTTAAGCGGCAGTTACAATGCTGCGACGTGCGACCTTGCAACGCTTGCGACGTGCGACGAGCGATTTTTTGGTTGCAAGCGGTCGTTACATTGCTGCAACCTTTTTTACCGTACCTAGCAAAAAGAGTGCGGCAAACTCCATTGTTCTCCATGGGTTTCATGTGTTCAAATATGATATATTCAAAAATACCGTAATTTTACAATACTTCGTGCGGAGACCGGTGTGAAATTCAAAAAAGGTTGCAAGGGTCTGCGACGTGCGACGTGCGATCGGTTTGATTCGATCGCACGTCGCACGTCGCAAGCAAAAATCGCTTGGTTGCAGCATTGTAACGACCCGTTGCAACAAAAATTTTGGTTGCACGTCGCACGTCGCAGCATTGTAACTGCCGCTTTACCTATCTGCGATTTAGCGCTCAGCGTTATACTTATTTTCTAGCACATTTCATCCCCAAGCAATGATCTTTTCTGTCCTTTTTACCTTTTCTTTTCAGGTGGAACAATGTTTCAGTACTACGTCAAAGTTGTGCCAACGATGTACGTATACTTGGACAAGGTAAAGGAGTTGATGTAATGCAACCTGAGCATCTTACGCTTGTGGATGCACGCTCATCACTAAATTTCTAATTCTTAATTACATACGAGGGGCGTTTAAAAAGGTTCTTAACTTTCATATATATAACAGAGCTAGCCCAAAGGTAACCAGTTTTATCTTCAACGTAGTCACCGTCTACCACCAAACGTTTGTCCATTCTCTTTTTCCCACTCTGCAGGCCTTTTCTATACAAGACCGACTATAAGGCCATCATGAATAATAAGCGATATGAAAATTTAAGAAACTTTTTGAGATTCTCTCGAATTACAGTCACAATTTTCTGTCATTTCTTTGATTACATTAAGTTGTAAATAGTTATAGCATAGCGATTTATCACTCGATTCACGCGGTTGCTAGCTGCGCTAATTTCTGTCATCTGAGCTTTCTATAAGCTCAATTCTTTTTTGTATATCCATAACTTAATGGCACATTTCAGGCTGAAGTGTTCACGCATCAGTTTTCTGTCACGAAGCATCAGAAAGTGATACGACCGGGGATTGCTGACGGCCTTCCTGGCTTCTTTGTGCAATACGAATTCTCGCCACTCATGGTTCGGTTCGAAGAGAAGCGGCAGTAAGTCTTCTCGATCAAAATTAGATTCATGCGTTTTGTAAAGGGCGAAAATCGCTTATAGCGCTCAGTGTCTTCCAGCCCCTCATCAACCGGTGTAAACGACTTTCACTGTGTAGTCAAAATATCAAAAATAATATGAGAGCCGTAGGAAGGATTGTAGATAGCTTAGTGTGGAAAACTAAATAGAGCACGTTCGCCGTGAGGTTCAAACAATTAACTATTATCGCTATGGGACCAAGACTTCGCTTTTTTGTTACTGACTAAAGAATTACGACTATATTTGACATTGCAGGGCATTGTCTCACTTCCTTGTTTCGCTCTGCGCGATTATCGGCGGCGTTTTCACCGTCGCCAGCCTAATCGACTCTTTCATCTACCAGTCGTCCAAGGTCATTAAACAAAAAGTCGATTTAGGAAAGGCTTCCTGATTGCTCTTCTGCGTGTATTGCGTTGTAACATAAGCAATGTCATTTTTTGATTTAGTATCGGGGAAAATTATTATACAGAAACCGTGCAATTTTAATCAACAACAAAATTCTCCCCTCTCTCTTTCAAAGACATAGTTCCATATTTGTGTCAATTATTCAATGTCCTGTTTATGGATACTGGCCGACTTTGAACCAGAGAAGACAAAGAACGACATTAATTATGTTACAACTCAAAATATTGGCCGTATTGCTCAGTCTGTGATCAAAATATACTGCGTTACTATATGTCAGTGATGTTCAGGGGTCACAGTCGTTTTTGAGAACATTGCGCGACTTACAGTCGGAATTTAAGTTTCGCTATTTCTGCGGCCAACCTTTGAATGTCAACTGTTATTTATAAAAGAAAGCTGTGAATCAGCTTACTATTTGTTATTTTTTGTTACCTTCTTTTCGTTCGACTCCATTTGTTGAATGCAAATTATCTGAAACGATCCTAAATCAGCCTTGAAGAACCTTTGAACGTAATCAAAGCATCATTCTTTCAAAATGCATCCAAAATACAAACTAGAATTACATTCAAACTTCTCTGAACTTACTCATGCTTCAATCTTTCGATGCGAGATTTATGCTTGCGTACAAGCCCCTGGTTTCGTGAATTAACGAAAACTAAGATAATTGAGGCCAAAATTTTGTGGAGTTGTTCAATTCGGGAAAATTCCGGAGGTGTCGAGTACAAGGCTGGTATGCCTGCTTGCAATTAATGAACAAAATCCTTACCATTGCTGCTGCGCACATGTTAGTAAAACAGGGGCAATATCTTTGGACAAGTTCAACTTTTTCAAGGTGCAATCTTCACTGTATCTGTTGAATAATGCTCTGTTTCTGTTGCACAGTACGATGCTCTCTTGGTACTCGTGTGTGGTACTTGCTTGTGACGCTTTCGAGTTTCCACAGCGCTTTTTAAATATGCAAGGCATTTGTAGTGTTAAGTATCGTCGATGGAGCAGGGACACTTCATGACATAAGATAGTTGTACTGGTGAAACAATTCTGGCCAGATTCACATGCACTACGATGAGAATATATAAAATACGCTCTGAACATATTGGTAGTTCTTCGTCAAGTCTGCGAGAATTATTTCATCGGTATTACTATGTTATGCCCTTAATACTTGTTATCCTTTGCCGTTGATTGCATTTAGCAACGATTTGATTCCACTGTTCGAGGAGAGACGCTATTGCTTGTTTCTTGTTTTCACTTTTAATGTTTCTGTTTTAATTCCTTGTTATTGCTGAATAAATTAATAAGCTCTAAGGGCTTTTAGCACGCATGCGAGTGCTCTGCGCAGCGCATGCATCATTTTAACACAAATCGCCTACTTCGATGTTATTCTCTTCTTTTCTTCTCTGGTTAGGCCTTTGCATCGGCACGCGCGCTCTGCAGGATGACTCATAAATTGAAACACAGTTTTTGAATACAGCAAGCAAGGAATACGTACTGAGAGATCCATTGAGCCGAAAGGTCAATTGCACTTAGATGCTCACTGTTAGCTGATGCGCCGTGCAAACGAGTAATTAACTTAATAGTGTCTAATTAAAGCACTGAAAGGAATAAAGACAGGATGAGGATGGTGTGTTGCGAAATGCATATGAATGTTTGAAATAAATTTTCCATCGCTATATTGCTTGGACGTCAATACAATATGCGCCGTCCGGTGAGGGCTTTCGTTGCAAATTAGCTAAATGTGATTTCAAGGAGCTCTGTCTGTAATGAGACCTCTGCGCTCAATCGTCCTCTCAACCAACTACCGCAAGCTTGGTACTCGAAACGCCGGCAACTAATTAAAAGCGCATGTGCAATTAGCACGCTCTTAAAGATATCGCGTTGCTGATCAAACGTCCAGTAAAAATCTAATTTGTACTTGAACTGCTGCAATTGAATAATAGTGTGAAACGCTAAGGTTGACGATGTCGAAAAAGATACCACTCGTACAACATTTAATGTGTCTGAATTGAACATTAAAATTTTTTATATCGTATTGGGACCCTGCTGATATTACCGTGGGCCGTGCGCAATTTTCCTTTATGGGGGACTTTGCCCGTAAACGTCTGCATACCCCTCACGCTGGGCAATAGGAAGCGATACTATTTCGCTCAAAATGGTGAATCTTAAAAATTTATGTGGTTCCAGCAACGAAAAGTGCGCAGTTTATGTACGTACGAATGCATATTAAATATCTCTTTGACGAATTTTTACTAAAGACCGGACCTACGTTCCGACATCGATAATGAAATTTAACATATTATTCTTATCCTACTGGATATGTTGACGAAGGTGAAACGAATCGTATCCTCTGCTGTACTCCAATTGTCCTAAGGCCCGGTTTTAGATGAAGTTGCCATGTAATTTTAGTAGCACCGCTATTTTAGCCCATGTTCAAAATTATTGGTCATAACTCTCGAGACCCAGATACCATTCTTTCCCAAATCAACAAAGTTGAACTCCGAATTCCCGTCAATCGAACCCTCCTGCGAACAGCTTACATCTTGATAAGCAGGCTGAATACATTCATGCGCTGAAATCATAACAGTGCAAATGTGGCTGCTGGCTCCTTGCATTGCGGAACATTGCTCAGTGTATTTTATTTCACGAATATGGGTCACAGTCGTAAGCGACAGATACCATTTGTCCTTCGATCAGCAAACGGCACGGAATCGAACATACACTAAGATCAAAAGCGTCCGTAGTAGTCGAACACGGAATAGGTAGGCTACAATGCCTATTGGCTTACTGCGCTAGGTAAGGAGTACAAACAAACCTTTCAAAATATAAAACACGGACAACAAATATTTGTGCAAAGTACGATTTGAAACGTCAGTTTGCTGCGAAGCAACGGACGTCCGAAATTCATTGAGCGACGCGAAAAAAGTCGATAATCCATTCAAAGTGCTTCAGATTATTTATGTAATCCCAGCCAATTTGTGCAACAGAGGGCGTAAATGAACAGAATACCAAAACGACCAAAGTGCACGACTTATATTAAACTTTTTATTTCAAACTGCACTCGTGTTACGTAAGTAAGGTTGGCGTGCGTAAGGACGCAATAATCTTTATATAGCGTTAATTATTTTGGATTTCGAAAAGAAATGTGACGCTCTACAAAGTGAATCCCCACGAGCATTATAAAGGCGCTCGGAGTGGACGGAGCTCGTCGCGCGGGGCTGCCAGAGGCGGCCCAAAAACCGACGTAACCTTATAACAGCGCGAATTGCATCGAGACACTTCCAGCAGGGCGTATCACTCGCTGTCACACACATACACACGCTTAAATAATTCTATTCGGCTCGGAGGAAAACAAAGCGACAGAGTTAGAAACCGCGAGGACGATAAAGGACGAAAACGACATGCAAGCGAAAAAAGCAATTCATAACGTATATAACGCTAACTGAGACGCGGCATAGGAACAAAAGCCGTATGTCCGATTCACTTAAATAACATTGCGTCCCGACGCGATACAGTAATATGGACCAAGATTAATAGTTCTGCTCCTCGTCGTCTTCGTCGACGTAGATCTGTTCAGTTTCAATGTAACGCTGCTGCGGCGCCTGAATTGTGTAGGTGACGGGCTGACTGCGCTGGACGAATGAACCACCGCGACCAGCTGGCAGGACGTACTGACGAGCGCCAGGCGTCACCCTGAAACAGGTTCAATGAGACACGGGGAGGAATTTCAAAAGTAGAAGAGTAAATATATGTAGTGGAAAATTGTTTATACCGAGGTTTGATTTACACCGAGAATAGCTAATTTTGACGGGTATAAATGATAAATAAATAAATCTATTGCAATAACGTACAGTCCTCACCGCTGAAGCCCGATCAACACGCAATCCATAAGCATATTAATGAAAAAATCAAATCTTGGACTGTATAGTAAGTGTAACGTTTAGAAAATGTGCTTTTTCGTTATGCACTTGAACAGTTCCTATGCACAGGTTGA
This sequence comes from Plectus sambesii, assembly GCA_002796945.1. Taxonomy (NCBI): domain Eukaryota; kingdom Metazoa; phylum Nematoda; class Chromadorea; order Plectida; family Plectidae; genus Plectus; species Plectus sambesii. Next base: position 17,185 of record NIUQ01001832.1, read on the forward strand.
CTTCGGGATGAAGGACTAAATGAAACATACGACCGTAGCATATTCTGCTTTTCCCTGCGAAAATTACTATCTACAGCATCATGCACGATGCAGAGCGATAGTTTTAAAAAATGCAGATACGAAAGATTGCATACGCACGAATACAGGTTTTTAGTCAGTCGATTCCAGTTCACTTTTAGCTAAAGTAAATGTGTGCACTTACGTTCTGAAAGTTGTCCCGCCGGAACCAGTCGAATAGCGCTGAAAAAGAGCAATCTTTGTCAAACGGCAAGGATCATCGAAAACTGCAAAGTCCGCCTCACTACGACGCGGCTAAATTCATACAGTATCCGGCATGCTAAGCCGCCAACGATTTGCGCCCAGAATTAAAGAATAAGATGTTGAATTTTAGGAACAGCAAAACCTAACCGTCATAAGCGATCTATCGTTATAAACGAAAGAGCTGAAGCAAAACCCGGATAACTGCAGCCTCGCGAGAACCACCAAAGCTGCAACTATATGGGCCCCCAATAGCGCAAAAGTAGCCAAAGAGACCCAGCCAAACCTGACACTATCGGGGGTGGAATTTCGCGGGTTCTACTGTGGTGGAGGAATAGGACAAAGAAAAAGCTGAAAATACCACTTGTTGGCCGAGCGTGGGCGTCGAGCGTTGGACCATGGCGTAGCGCATGGGACCGGCGGCGCCGGCCTGCGGCGACGGTCGGCTCGCGTACTCGTGCAGAGGCCGGTTGAACGTGCGCATCGCTGTGAAGCCAGTCGCCGTCGTGCCAGGACGCACCATCTGTTGGACGCCCAAATTCGGAATGCTGCAAAGTCACTCGCACATTATCTAACGAACATATTAAGCGACCAAATCGTTGCTCCTAATTTGGGATGTAACAGAGATCAGGATACACCCTCCAAAAATTGGTTTTGCCTTGGTACCAATAATAGGCGTGATCCTAGCCACTGGTGTATCCAATTATGTCAATAGCAATTTATTATATTATTACGTGTAAGTTTAATTAGTTATTCTAAAAAAATTCTGCTGCAAATCGACACAATATTAGGAATAGACTCGACAGCCGCGATCCTTGAAACGAAAAATCAAAAACGAGTGTTACTGACTAAGCAAACATTCGTTTTTTTGACAAACACGGACTGACAAAAAACGTTCTCGAGTGTGTATTTACTTTGCGACATTTGACTAGATTTTAATATAATAGAAACTTACGCTTTCCGTTCAATGACAGCAGCGGCCGGCGCCGGTTTTACCGATGGTCCAATCAATCCACCGCATAGCGTTCCTGAAAATGCACAAAACGTATTACTTTCATATACCTACGATCAATGAGCAATATCGCAAGTATCTACTATTCTCTACATTGGAATCAGATCTACATTAGACACGACAGTCCTATATTCAGCAGCAGTAGAAAGTATGCACTGCTCTTACTGACCCTAACTGATACTTGCTTTAAATTGAATGAATTTCACGTTTCACTTCTATTCTCGAGATGATTTTCCAGTGAAAATTCAACCCAATTGAAATCAAAAATGTAATCACACAAGAATTAAGGGTGAGCGTAGAAAAATTGCGTTAAACAACTTACCTTCGAGAATCTGATCAACGTAGTCCCTGAGCGCCGGCGGCAAATACGATTTGACCTTGGGACGGTCCTCTTTGGTAACTTCTGCGCGTTCCAGCCCGTGTGCCAATCCCAAACGCTTGAGTACTTCAATGTCGTCGTGGATTTCGAACGGTTGATCGAAGTTGAAGAGATATTCCGATCTGAAATGAAAGAGTAAATTATAAAAGAAATGCATCGTTAGTCTATGAGATTGGGACGTGATTAAGAATTCGATATGGATCTGTCACGGCGCACCCTTCGTACTGCATAGAGCCCGACGTTCGTGAGGATATCTAGGAGATTCTCGAAATCTCCGGAATCAGTCGTATTGCAAAGATTAGAACTAATAGAATATTCCTTACGGGTCCCAACATAAGTGCTTTTATATATTATTGGGGAGCCCAGTCGACCAATCGTAATAATCTTTTGCTACTTTTGAATTTCCCTCTTCAAATAAAGCTCTACGGTCTGAAGTCCCTGTATATATTTTCAAGCCAGAATCCGTGACTGTATAAATTTCATTTGAAGAAGAATAAAGGCAACGTACTTGTCATGGGAGATGGCGCAATCGATCATCGTCTTCTTGTCGGTGTTGACGACTATGTAAGGCAGGTAGAGGACAGTGTTGTCCGACGGTCGCCCGTCGTTCCGCTCCTTCTCCCGGTTGCGCTCCACCAACGATTTGTACGCCACCAGCTGCAAAAATATAACGTGTAAGACAAAATACAACTGTTCAAAATTATTTAAATTCCATTCCATTCGTCGTCTCTGCACTAAATTTAAACGCTAGTTTGATATGGTCGAAAGCAATGGCTGCGAACTGGAATGCAAGAATTACGAAATGAAATGTAAGAGTGACGAGAGCCCCTTGCAACAACGAGCAACATGCCTGAATAATGAGTTCCTGCAGCTGTTCAGCCTTTTGCTTGATGCGTTCCTGGCGTTTCGACTTCTCCTCTTCAAGCCGACGACACTCTTGGATAGAAGAGGTTGGCAGACCGACCCAGCGAATTTCCTTCTTTTCCTTTTCGATTATATTCATCGCCATCAGGACGTTCAGCGCGTCGTAGACTCGGCGACGAATATTCTTCATGTCGTACTGCTGCTTCTCCTCAAATGTTATAAAAGATGACACTATTGTCATGAAATTTATACTTAGTATTGATCTGTGTTTCGCGTCATTTTGGACTTTTCCCAAAACCGTTTGCGAGCTAAATTATCTTCGACAGAGTGGGCAGGTAAAAAATACTCGTTCCTTAAAGTTAAGTCATTCTTGGCGATAAGCAGCATAATAGGCTTTTACTGTTTATGAACTAAATACATGATTATGTTACCGAGCTTACTACCCAATAATACGCTCACTTTGAGCGCATTCATATACAAAACGCGGAAAAAAGAGACAAATTTAGGCATTCGCCGTGCCCTGTACTATGCTGCATAAAATGGTACAATGAACCATTTTTAAACAAACGAAAGGCGAAGTAAAATTATTGAGATAGATCCACCAACCTGATCGCTCGGCGGATTTGGCAAAGAATCAAAGTACTCCTGGACCAACTCGTCGGCCACCTGAAACGAACGAACGGTAAATTGATTTTGATTTTTTTTAAAAATTCGATCAATAAAATGAAATTAAAAAGACGAGCTCACTTTTCGGTGCTTGAACACCGTTTTGCATCAAGAATGATAGTCGTTTCTTGATTATTTACGTCAATAAATTGATAGTAAGAAGCGCTATGGACTTTCGAAACAATGTGCCTTATTCAATCTAACATTACTAACTACTCAACAAAACATATCGACTAAAAATCTACTCATTCCGCAAAGAAACGCCAAACTAGATAAAAACGCACACACCTCATTATAATTCGTGTGTCCCTTTTCCTTGACTTTCTCGCAGACTTTGGTGCTGAAGTGACGAAGTCCCTTCGATTTGTCGGCGGAGCGGGGGAACTTTCGTATGGCACTATACTCATAGCCATAGTCGGAACTGAATGGTCGCTTCAACCCGTAGGAAGCAATTGGTGCACTTTGTGGAGTGCCCAGTCGGTTCGTCGCCGTGAACCGCGGCTGCATTGGCGTCATTGACAGCGTTCGACCTTGCGGTTGCAGCGTGATTCGCTTTCCTGGCGTCACCCCCTGAAATATAGATTTATTTGCTTGGAACATTTGGAATGGTTCGCGATGACGTCGAAGGCGTCCCCTGCCTCACTTTACAACCCATTTTTGGCAAAACTTAAAAATATCACGTTGCATACTTACTTACAATGCGCTGTTGAGAAATGTAAGGATGCTTTATCCTTCTGTTCATACGAAAAGGCAGAGGCCAACTCGCTAAAGAAGCATTCAAATTGAAAGCTGATGCCGATTTCGTTTTCGCTCGATCGCCGGAGTACACAGCTAGTGCATCATCAAATCGGTTGCACTAAGTCGGTCTACACGCTGAGACAGAAATGGAGACGGTGTGGGAGATTTATATAGACACTCGATTGAATTTTCGACACTTTGTTCGTCTTGGGTAATTTGCTAGACTTCAAAAGCGCCTGCATCCCATTTCGCAGTATCATCGCGCAGCATCGCCAACTGAACACTGCAAAACGAGCAAATTAAGGGAAGTTCACGCACCGACTGAGCGACGACGCGTTGGACACCGCCGGACACGACGAAATTGCGTCCACCGACATCGGCGCCAGCTCCTCCTCGCACCACCTGAACCACCATCCCAGTCGACGTCTTCACCGTAGTCGAACCGTCCATTGCCGATTTTTTTCCTCTCAATATCGCTTCAAATTTTACTCGCTTCTCTGATTATGATACTCGAATTATTATCCTGCAGATAACGGTGTTGGAATGGAGATCAATCGATTGCTACACACGCCAGCCCGGGCGAGCGAAATTACGCGCGAAAACGACGCCGGACTCCTCGTGGTGGAATAGGACGGGTCTCGCGCCGACTTATTACGGTAGGAGGGAAATGTGATTCACGTAGTAGTGACACTAAATACATTTTATTTGACGCGGATAGAAGCGCTCTTTCATCTTCCTTTAACGAAGCTTGCCAAATGGAAATATCAAGGGTTATTTGCAATCTTGAAAGCGCAGTATGCCGAATAGTCAGTGAAAATAACAGAGAAGGCAACAAATTATGCAGAAACTTTTGTTGCAACTATTAGATATGAGAGAGAACAAAGCATAGGAATTCGAGGCATGTGTCTCTGTTTTTTTCCCTGTCGAATAAACATGTTGTCATATTGCCATATTAATGATTCAAGGGCTTTATGTAGCCTGCTGATTCACTTTGAAGCTCGCTAAACCAAATGTGTTAATGCGTGTAATAGTAAGATTGAATTTCATTAGTGTGTTTTACGCGTACTCTGCTCATTCTTGAAAGCCAACTTTTCTGCGTTCCCCGATAAATTCCCCGCTCGTCGCTGTGTAAAGCTGCTTGAACAGAACAGTTATTGGACCGCCTAAACCAATGACACAGAGCGTGGATATCTGTGGTGTAATCATAAACGGATCGCTCACAATAAATGAATTGTAATGAACGCTCGAATGTACGTTCATAATTAAAGACCCCCATCGCTAGCCTGAAAGGTGCTTTGGTGTCCACTCTCGATATAACATGAAGCATTCTAACATACGTTGCTTTTACATTCTGCTATCTAGGTTATAGTTTACGACTGTACGACAACGTTTCAAACTGGCCAAATAATCGGACTGGACTTCATTTTTTTCTGTCAAACGATGCGCTCCATATTTGCAATCGGCAGTTAATCATAGAAAGAAGATTTGAATCTATGATTTTCTAGGCAGATTGCAAAAATGGCCAGTTGCTTTCGCATCACTCCTCCATGTAAGTATGTTTTCAATTGCTCAATTATTGCCTCTTTCGCTTGGTGGAACACTGGCGTTTGACTCTGCGTGAAGGAGCAAAGATTATTCCACTCTCCGACGTTTTACGCATTCTCAAAATAACATAATGCATCATATTCCTACCACTAAGCTCTCTATCACTATGCCTTCCAAACTTAAGTCTTTTGTTCCTTGCTGAAATAAAGAATATTGCAAGTAATCGATAAAAAACTTGTTAAAGACAGCAGATGTTGGCAATGTGGAGTGCGCCTTACAGCGTCTGTGCAAAAAAACCGATCACCATTCACTCCAGTTGACTGTATTAATGACATATTTTATTGACTAATAACTATTAGCTTACAAAGGCATCAGGGTTTGAATGATAGAACAACCTTTGCCTTCCAACCATAATTGATCAGGAAGCTTGACTCGATCTGAAACTTTTCAAATCGCAAACGTTGATTGTCGATCAATTGTCATGTCTAGCGTGCGAATCGTGGTCATTTCAACGTAAAAATTAGTCTGCTGATCAGATGTGTGCAGGAGCCGAGACTGAGAGAAAGCTACTGTCGTCTAATCTTTCCCAAAATGTTAACCTTTGAAGGTATCGATCGACATTACAGCAAGAGGAAAGGCTTCGAATCATTGCAATACGCTCAATTTGTAAATAGTAATTTCGGATCATGAATCTACTATTCAGCTATTACTCACCGAGCCAATCGCTCCTCCACTCGACTAGTCTCATTTTTTCGCACAATTCATAGCATGTCTGAAACTCGGAAACATTCATATGGAAATTGCGAAAACTCCGCGGTCGGCGAGCCGTTCTGGCGGCCCGGCGGGCGATCGAAATAACGGCTTACTGCTGATTTCTGTGGGGACAATCAATAAAAGTAATCACTTATTGGTATTCCGTTTCATCGCCGATTAAGCTTTGGCGATTTGCTCGACTAAGCGCGATGCCATCGGCGCTTCTTCCGCCATCGGCCGTCGGCGGTCGCTCCGGATGATGAAAACTAACAATTTATTTGCATTCGACGCCGGACGGTGTGTGCGCTTGCGCACGAAAAGCGAATAAAGTCGCCCATTCTTGCGCTCGACCGTTGTGTGTGTGTCGCATTCAAATTTCCGGTCGGCAGGCGCGACCTTTCCAGTCGAATCCAATACGGAGGCAATGAGCGTGATAGAGTTTGGTCGGCTGCGTTTGTTCTTCTTGAAGTAAGACTATTGTTGGTCGACGTCTCTCTCTCTATTACTGAAAGAGCCAGCAAAGGACCACGATGTTGCGGGTGGCCGATTATCCAATTTGCGCCCCTGACTGTAGCTGCTATGGAAATTTGAAGTCCACGGCGCACGATCATCATATGTTCAAAGAGGCTTAGAATATTGTCATTTATCTGATCATCGGCGCTGATGGCGTACGAGAGTGTATGCCGTTTAAGAATTGATGAGAATGATAGGAGTATCCTACGGTACTTAGCATAAGCCGAGCGCAAAGAATTTTTCTCGCCTCTCCCTGCCCGAGTCCCCTCCCTCCCACTTACTTTGCTTTCTCCCAACGCTTTCGCACTATAGAGTTGATGGAAAAGGCGTCGCACTTGACTGCGTACGCACTCAGAATAGCAATGATGGATGAGCGATTTTCGATGCCGAAAAATGCGGAGAAGAAGGCCGGAGTCCTGTTACATTGATGGAGCAGAAGTGTCGCTTGTTAGACGAAACGTACACCGCGGCTGTTGTTTCTTCGTGACTGCCATGCGAGCGGTACGGCCGACGACGGGCTAGGTAGCCGGCCTCAGGCGTCGTACGTCTTCCGCTAAAAGCCGAGTTGCCGCGCCCGCTTAATCGTCCCTTCCTCAATTCACATCGTGATTATGTTCGTCGAAACTAGGCAGGAGAGCAGATGTTGCCTTGTTTTCGACGCGTGATAATCAATTTCCACACTGAACGTTGTTATATCAAGCTTTTAATCGTGTGCTTAGCTAGGATATGACAACTTTTTCGTAGTTAAATCTCATAACCTTGAGAAGCTAATTAGATTTTACTGCATTGAAAAGTTTGCTTCTTCATAGTTTACATGTTTGATATGCGAGTGAGTATAACTTTAATTGCATTTGCAAACAATTTTCAAAAGTTCATTAAAAAACTGCTAGCGTAGAAAGAACACGCGACCGTTTGTACTAATAGTCAATCGTAGTAAACAAATGGCTGTAGTTTAAATGGAAATATTGTGACCATTTGTCGTCTAAAGTGCCACTTAGACTGGAAGAGAACGTGCGCGTCTCGTTGTTTGATGTTTAGGGAGCGTGGTGTGCGCGGGATAGGTTTCCGGCTGCCTCCCCCGGTGCGATGGACAAATTGCCTCGGTCGCAACAAGATATCCTGTAAGAGTATCACCTTACGTTCATTACGCAACTGTCGCTGCCGATCTATGACAGCTCTCCTTTTGTGACTTTCACAAAACTCTTCCGTAGCTACAACTTTCGTAAATGGAAAAAGTGGCAATTGGTCGGTAGTACCATGCGCGGGAAATATCGTCAGGCGAACCGACCAATTTACAATTTACTAATCATCACACTTTCCGCAATTATAAACGCAACAGATTAGCAGCTTTACGAATACAACCCCCCGAATTTGTTCGCGATCATCCATCCCATAATCCCACAACTGGTAAATGGCTTTGCTCTGCCATTTTCTATAAAAGCTCGCCTGTAAGCCCCTCACCCCGCCAGCTTGTTGTTTGTCGATCATACGGCACGCCACTAGGATGGATTGTGATCCTTAAGCGCAGACGGGAAAATGGGGCGAAATACTGCCGGCGCCATGGAGCGTGACACAAAGCAATCCGTCGCATCGTTCGCTTGGGCGTTCGGCCGGAGGTTTGACAACCGGCAGGCGGGCGGTCGCCCCGGACGAACGAAACGATTGCGTGACGAGTCGCATTAACGTCGCCAATCGCTATCCCCAAGTTTCGACGACAAACGCGAGCGCGCATTCCTCCTATCTTCGGCTTTAGAAAGTTGAGTAGTTTTGCGGGTCGCTGTTTCGCAGAAAGGGGAGCAATTGCGGCTTTGGCGTTTGTCTGCGCACTGAATGTTCAATTGCTCAGCTGCAATGTGTTCTTTTTGTTTTATTACAAAAGCGCGCTGAGAATAGTTTCTTTGTAGCTGTAAAGATACCGCTTTAGTGGTTTATTTTCTTTATATTCCTTTAATTGCATGTTCATTGTGAATGGATTTTTCTTTTACTGAATCGTTTTGTTTAAGTTTATTCAAATTTGCTTAAAGGGAAACTTTGGTCAATACACACTCAGGAGACCACCGTTGTTTATTGTCATCTACTCATTATAACGCTACTTAGCGAATAAGTTGATTATAATGCAAAATTGATATGATAAACAGCCAGCGTCTTACATGCCGCTAAAAACATTATAAGCTCATGCCGCAGACCTAAAGACGGCCGGTGTTTTCATTAAGCAGCTGGAAAAACATGGTTCAAATGTATTATCTGTGCATTATAAGCAGTAACATTTGTGCTTTCGATGAATTAAATCATTTGCAGGAAAACTTTTTGTTACTACAACCGGAAGGTTTTGCAACAAGTAATGATATAATGATATATTTATGATATTATGTGGTAGGGCTGAAAACTGCTTTAAGAAGCATTTTTCATCTACTGTCACTCTCTAGACTGTAGTGTAAATGAGTTAGTAATAAATTGCCAATAACTGAGCGTCCTTTATCGAGTGTCATTAACAAGCGCTTTACAATTGCATGCCGGTGCTAATTAGAATCCCTTTCACATGACTTTCCTGAAATAAATGGGACTGCAATTACATAAAGGTCTAGCTCGCCAGAGTAGTCAGAGTTTCGCGCGCGCTTAGTTATAGGAAGTAGGCGAAGACAGTTTATTTCTCTGCAGCTTCTGTGTTTTTTACCTAAGTGTCACTACATGCCCTGCGATCGATCAGTGTACACGTAGTGTGCTGCGTGCTTGTGTTAA
>NIUQ01001833.1:0-26541 GCA_002796945.1 Plectus sambesii
ATGTCGGATGACAGCAATAAGCAGTTCATCTGATTTTGAGCTGAATGTTGCCATATCTAATGGTAGTTTGTAACAAATTTTGGCATAACCAATATATGTTATTTCAGTCATATCAATGGAGATGGCTGTCTGTGAGTTATCTACTGTTTGAGAGAACGTCACATTGACTTCATATATTTTCCTGAATTCGCGATCAAATTTTTGCTTCACTTCATCAATGGTGATATTCATAAAGTTGATGCGAAAGTCAAACTCTCTCACTGTAGATTCCCAAATACTGTCAAAAATCGAATTACAGGTTTGATAAGATTTCGATGTATTGGTGCTTTTGCAAATTCCTTCTAGCTGATATTCAAATCTCTCGATCATATAATATCTTACGAGATGCTGAAATGTTAACTGAAGGTAAAATGGGAGCCAGTCTTCATTTAAAAATGTCTCCTTGTCTTTAAAGAAGTTCGCTATTCTTCCGAAATCATTTCCTTGATATTCAGTTAGGAGGCTCTCAGAATTTAGTTCAGATGAAATCAGTGGCAGGCAAATAGTCGATGGCGGAAGTTTTGTGGTACCATTAATAAGATCAACCGATGTCGTTGTTTCACCGTGTTTATATGCAGAAAAAAGATCATTGGTCATAAAGATCGTTCTATAAATGCCAAATGCATAACATATCATCATTAAAGAATATTTCACCAAAGAATAAATACTATATTTTCTTCCTTCTTCAATAAAGTTTATTTCCAACAGCTGACTAAGGACTTTCGCTACTATTCTAACAATTTTCGAGCTTTTCATTCGATTAAACAAGGTTGACGACTCGATTTTCTTGTTTCTCGAAAGCCATTGACGAAAGTAATCAGCAGATATAGATACAATTTGAATTAAGGAAAATACGCTCAGGCCTAAAAGAACGCCAAGCATTCCTCCCAAATCCGCCAGGAACTTGCCCTGTGTGTAAAGGGATTCCTCTTCAATTTGTAGAAATGAAAGTCGTTTTTCATAGAATCTCACAAGAGTTCTATCAAAAGGCGATGAGCGAAAATCAGTGTCGTATATTGATGCGTAGGTATACGTTGATTCATCGCGCATTAAATTTAAAATTGTGCAAGATGGTAAACATGCAGCTTGACATTCATCGTCATTTCTTTGTTAAGGTAGCAAAAGTTTACGTCATCATTTTAACTATTGCCAAGCAGCGATCTGATATTAGCATATTACTAATTATATGGTATGTTCTCAAAGTCCAAGTCACGGTGGGCGACCGGCTAACAAGCGAGCTAGCAGATTATAATTATTTCATATTATAATAAATAATTACAAAATGTGTAATTTTATTAATTATTATGAACTTGGCCAAGTTGTAGACTGCTTTTTGGAACAAAGCAGAATCCCCAATATAAACAGATTTTTGTTGATAGTGGATCTGAACCGCCTTTTCCCACATTTGTCGTATGTGGGCATTTCCTACTAGTTGTAATATCCCCAGAATACCGCCGAGTGACTCTGTAGTCAGTCGTTCTACGGAGGACTATACAATTCTTATACTAGCCTTATATAAAGTTGCACAAATGGCGCTGTTGCAACACCGAACTATTAGCGATCATTACTAAAGTATTATTTAATTGTATTACATTAAGTTTTATCAACGGGTAATTATTTTCAAAGTGTTGATTGTTACTGATTACTGTGATGAAATTAAATACCAATGAGAACAATTAGTACAGTTATGCGATTAAACGCAAATGTGTAAAATGGTTCTAAAATGCTAAAAATAAAAGCTTTAAGTTATTTTCTTTCAAAATAATCAAAGCACGAATCCTAAGTTTTCTGATACTGTTATAAACTTGTATACGCAAATTTACTTTAATTAGTAATCGGCGCAAGAAACAAATTTTCCCAAACAGGGTAAAAAGGGAAATTTATGTTTCAGCACTACTTTGTGCACAGATTTGATTGAATCAGCACCTGGTGGAGTAAATAAGCTAGGATTCTGATGATTCTCAGCCTCTATCACATCCTCCTCATCCATCTCCAACTGTCAATATCGTATAATACGTAAACGGGACTGGAGTGAAGGTGATGAAATAGCATGCAGCATCCTATAAGAGTGTATCTATGGTCCAATCAAAAATCGCAAATGATGCGGTTTGTTGGAATCGTGGAGATTTATTTCCACAGAGATGATTGGGCAAGTTCCATAACGCGTGCTATTAAATTTTACTGAACACAATGCGCATTCCTTAGGTATGGCTTTATCTAGAGTGCACGATGTAAAAAGAGCTTCTTATCTACTTCTGATCAAATTTGATTTGGAACAAAACTTTTTATAAAAATTCTTTTTCGAAATGTTTTTCAAGCTTCAACAAAACATTTTTGCGTTAATTAATTATGCTATAGCTGAATTTAAGAAAAACTATGAGAATTCCCTCCCGATCATTACAGAAGGGGAATGAAATGGCGAAGGACTTAAGAAAAACTGTCGACTTTCAATTCAATGTCAATTCAATGAAATAATAATCTGTTATGACGTAAACTTTCTGTGAACTGTTGTAATAAAGACAATGTTGATAATGCTGAACATTGCATTCTTCAAGACCATTAGTTGGCATTAATAACGCCCAATAGGTCGCTGTACAGATGCACATTTTTTCAATTAAACGTTGCCGACATTGTGCCTTACAATGCGACAGCGTAGCCGTTAGCGTACAATTTTCGGTCCCTTTTACAGTTGGCAAACTTTTATAAATGCTTTCAATGGCAAAAGTAATATTTAATGCCGCGCCAAATCCAAAATAAAAAGTTGATCTTTGAATGCCTCTGTTCCCTTGACTACAAGATGTGAATTGCTGAGGGCTAAGGAAGGTATCAGTAAAATCGACGCTTAAAGGTCGAAAGGAGTCTGAAGCAACATTAGGGTAAAGCGAAGTATTCAATGAAATTTCCAGATATGCATCATCTCCTCCTAGATTTATTTTGTTGAAAGGTAAGTCGAAAATTAGATAATCACGAATTATTGCTAATGTACTTGGTTCGTAAACTTGTTCTCCGCTGTTGTCTGAATCTTTGTATAAGATCTTCAGCATTAATATTTGAGCAACCTCGTGGCCCACTTTTTGACGCAATTTATGTGTCGTAACATTCCATTCCGAAATTTGCGGCAAAAATATATTATTAAGCGCCTCTTCGATATCATCCTGCACGGTTGAGTTATCTAAAAATTCTTCATGTCATGTAAAATAACGAAATTCGTAATTCTTATGATTTCTGTTCTCATAAAGAAATATATCTTCGAAGACTGTACGGGGAACGGGGAATTCGCTTTCCCTGCGGAGTTTCCTCGGTATTATTCCCGAAATTAGATTTCTTCCCCACTGCAAAATTTATATTTCTTCATGTGTTAACTGTACGTTAAGAGCTTCATGTATTATACTGTCAATTCATTTCGCGAACTCGCGGTGTCTCAAGAAAAATACAGGTTGTCCCATATAATTTTTCACATTTTCAATTTGAATAACTTTGCATAAAATGAAATGATTTATGTAAACTTTGGTTTTTTACAATCTCCGCGCTAAGAGAATTGTTTTGGCTAAAAATATTTTTGACTTAAAATAAAGGAGCGTCGCCTTGTTTTAAGGGGTGATCTTATATAATTTTTTCTGTTATACCATTCAGAGTTGAAAGTGGTCCCGCAAAATCATTTTTAAGATATTTTTGCTCTAGGAGTGCCCCTAAAGCATGGGGTATCATCTTGATTTTGAGTCGCAAATTTTTTTGCTGAAAGAATTATCTCAGCGCGGGGATTGTAAAAAACCGAAATTCACATTAATTCGTTCGGTTTATGTAAGGTTATTCAAATTCAAAGATGCAAAGTTATATGGGATAGCTTGGCGAATCAAAATTATACTTGTATCATTGATTTACAATCTTTCATCAGAACCCTCATTCCTGACATATAGCTTCTTACTCAGCTTCAATATTTGATTTTGCCTTCTCCCTGGAATAATATCAGTTATTGTTTTAAAACTTTTCGTTTTCCTTAGATTATTTTTCACAATGTGATGGTTTATGCTACAGCTGTGTACTGCATTTCCCATATATTTGGAATTGCAGAAGTTTATTTCAAAAGTTGTTGAGGACTGATAATTGCGAAATTTAGTCTCACTTTTGCATTATCACCACTCAGTTCTCAACAGTTTCATGAAACATGACCCAATTCTCATATTTTTCTAAATTTGGTCGAAAACCCCTTAGATAATTAACTTCTAGGAAGAGACTACATTGTCCATATTTAAATAAATATACAGATAAGAAAACAAATGTTAGTGACAACATTTATTAGCCAAGTTTACATCAGAAGTGGTAATAGGACAATGACTCACGTTCTGACAGTGACGCCATAGAGAGTTGAAATTTGTATTCTTGATAATAATCGTTGAAAACGCAACTGTCTTCAGGATTATAGTCATCGTGGACGTAAATACGACTATTTGCTTCAATTGCGGAAATAATACTCAAATAAAAATATGCAATAAAGGTCAGCGACGGAGGCCAGATTTGTTCATTATCGCATGTCAGAAAGGTTGATATTTCAATATCTTTTTGACTGAAATAGTTCTCTATGGCGTTGGAATGGCTGATATTCGTCTTAAAATTGAATCCATTATAAAACTTATAAGGTAACATATTTATGCGAAAACTTGCAGTCGGTAAAGGGATCGTACGATTAAAAATCAGTTTGGGAGAGTAAACGAGTTCGTTTGAAATATATTTTTTGTAAAGATTTATACTCCAAACAACTGTAAAAATCGTTCCCACAGAGTAAATAATCATCCAAAAAAGATGCTCAGACAACCAGATTGCAGCCATTGCAGGAGTGTTGCTTGATGAATGAGAATAAATTTTTTTCAAAATTTTATGGATGAAGCGTTCATGACCATCGAAGGGAACGACATTTTCTGCATTGCCCTCAGTTTCACTTCTCTTTGTCAACCAAGGCTTTCGCAGCAAGACTAAAAGCGGATTTAAGACCAACTCAATGAGAATGATAAAATCAAGTCCGAGCCAAAGGCCAAGCGCTCCACCCAATTCTCCAATAAACTCTTCAAGACTGTTATATGTTAAAGTTTCTTCAATCAACACATAGTCGTAATTATCGATTATAATAATCAAAGAGACAACGCCCATTTTTAACCACCCTATATCTTCTTTAAACTGAAACTCGTAAAGCCTCTCTTCGCATAGAGGAACACATCTAGTCAGGCATGAATCAGCTTTGCTGTTTTGAGTATATAGTTTAGAGCAGTTCTCGTACTTTTGAACATTGCAGTTGTTGTAAAGGGAGCGCGGGGTTTCAACTGAAATGAAATTCAAAATTATACTTACTCCTTTGTTCTAGTCCGCAATATGGACAAGGGATCAAAGATAAGTCGAGCTGATGCATAAATAAGTACAGATATGAATCTGCTCGAATGGCACGCACCGCTTTGTGAATAATTTATTAGGTTGCTACTGACACGATCGAGTATGCACTTCGGTCGTGAAAGGACGAGCTAATTCAACCCGGAAATTGGCACCATTTCGTAACTATCTATGACAAATTGGTTAGCGGACATTCCCTACAGGTAGAAGCCGTCACAACAATCTGGCGCTATCCGATCAAGGGAAGGTAAGACTCGAACATATGACGAAACTCGTTGAATAATTGACGAAACTCCTCTCTGATTGGCTGAGACCCGACCAAACTTCCCTTTATAAGTGACTGCTTAAGCCTGTTAGGGGCACTTCTACCCTACCCCAACCGGACCAGCTCGTCGCCGCTTCTCCCCTTCCATCTCAACCTCTCTCTCTCTAATTCCTATACCCCATGCTAACGATCATTTAACGACCATCGAAGTACTTTTCCTCGCGTTTAAGTTCAAGAAAATTTTAAACATTCCATACTTCTTGTCAAAAGTTTTTGATTAAATTTTCTGGTTGAAAAAGATCCGTATATTTGCTGAATGGGAGGAGAGCCGAATTGACTGAAATTAATGATTGCTTCATTGGGTTCAAACCCGAAGTCCTAAAGATCCTACCCGAACCATCAAATGTTTCTGCGACCGTAAAGATGTACCACGCTCTTCCCATAAGAAGCAACGCGGCACGTATTATGGAAACTGTGATATA
Source organism: Plectus sambesii (assembly GCA_002796945.1). Classification (NCBI taxonomy): domain Eukaryota; kingdom Metazoa; phylum Nematoda; class Chromadorea; order Plectida; family Plectidae; genus Plectus; species Plectus sambesii. Next base: position 6,166 of record NIUQ01001833.1, read on the forward strand.
ATTCAATGTTTGTGATTATCACTTTTGTATGAAACTCGAACTAAAGTCCGGGATCTTCTTTTTAGTTGGTTTTAATTAAAAAATTCAGCACATACGCGTTAAGTTCAAGGTAACTGGTGTGCAGTTGCAGTTTTTTCTGATCCAGTCACGGCGACATTTGTTCTCGCACTCTTCTTGGCTGACGTCTTGTGAGCAGACAGTTTTTCCTTTGACAGTAGGCAGCTTGTGGTAAACGGCTTTCTTTCTAACATTAGGTTGTCACAAAAGTTCAAGCACAATCATGTGGAATTTTCCTACTTCTCATTGAAGCATTGAACATTTACATAGATGATACAGATCGCTAATTTTGGCTCCTCAAAATTATTAAATCTTACTTCATTTCTCTACATCTTTTTCTGGTTTTTCAGAATTATAAAACATCATGGCACTCTGACATAGTCCTCACTATTCAAGGGTCTTTTTAGAAGAACACAGAGCCCGGATGACCATTAGTGAAAAATAAAGGGTGTTGAGAAAAAACTGCATCACAAAACAGGAATGCTTATAGCTTTGTAGCCCGCGAACAAATCTTAATTAATTGTGGTGTCTAGGTATTCTTACGTCTTCCTCCTAACCTCAGCTGAGGTTATTTCACATTTGCCTATTGCTGAGCACAATGACAGCAGCTTTCGTCACACGATTCTGCCTAAAAAGCCAGTTTTAAAGGATATCCAAAGAATTCACTTTCAAGGTTTGATCGATTCGTGCTCGCCCCTGAGGCATCATTTTAGAAACGGTTTTCCTTAAAAAATGCCCTACTTCTAACTTGTATCAATTCTAAAGATAAAAAAATCTATTTTTCGTCATTTTACACCAAATTTAAAAACAAGAAGAGCATTATGTAAAGAAGGTTTCGATTGACGGCGAATTGTCATCGATTAATGCCTAAGAAAAGAAAGCCTTCATCTTGATGAAGGAGTGTGCGCACTTTTTCGCTCATTTATGCGCTAAGTTGCCGATTTCTGTTATGGCTCATCTTTCGTAAAATGTCTGCGACTTTGGCAGAGTCGAAAAAAACATAAGTACAGTAGAAGCTGCTTTAAAAGTGCACATCGATCAGGTAAGAAAAGTTGTGCACAAATCCGGACACGATTCAATACAAAAATTGCCATGAGGCTTGCAAAACATATGCACTTATCTGGTTTCTACTGTACCTGTGTGTCATCGAAATACAAAGTTATCGAAAGACCAAAACATTGCAGTGGATACGAACTCGAGCGGGCGATATTAGTAATTTGTCAACTAACCAATTAAACACGCTCATATCAAGCAGTCCCAATGTCAAACGGTGGTCTGATATTAGATAAACAACAATACACTTTGCGTAAGGTGTGTTCGTAGATAATTGCCCTCGAAATAAACTTTACATAAATAAAGAATCATAAAGTGTCATAAAATTAAACCTTTCGATATATTTTTATCTTTCAATTCTCGAAATGAAAAAACGCCACGAGAAAAGTCGAGAGTACAAATTTTAAAGCGAATCACTCTGAGAATGAGTGACGTAGGGAAAAAAGTAACGCGTTCATTTGAATCAGCGTCCCAGATTATCCCGAGTCGATCATTTTTAGGGCCTACGGACTTCATGTGAAAACATCATGGTCAACTTTCGTACGTTGCGCTGTCATAGTACAAAGGCGCGCACTTCGCGCACGCAATAAGAGATTTTTGCATATACATAACTAAAAAGTAATAATGAGATTAGTTTTTTGAATAACTTCTTCTAGTTTCATTCAACTGAGCTGAAATTTAGCAAATTTCATTTGGATTCGTTCGCGGGCTGCAAAGCTATAGCATTCATACTTTGTGATGCAGCTTTTTTTCTGAACACCCTGTAAGCTAACGGAATTAAAATTCCCGCCGAGAAAAACCTTTTCAAGATCTTTAATTACAAACTGAGACTACAGCTGCTCTACAGCATCTGAAGAATTTTTAATAACCTTTTTTGTCAACCGCAAAACTAGATTTTAATTGTGTTTAAAAAGTATATACTGAATTTTTGTAAAAATCAGATTGCAGTCATTTGGCCAGAATTCCTTTTCTCAAAAATTTTACTGTGAGTCTGAATATGAACCGACAAGATTGGACAAATAGTGTTTGTGATCCACAGCCTGGGGCGTATTTCATAAAAGATTGCGATTGCGAATTGCGATTGCGAATTGCATTCGCAACTGCATTTCGCAATTTTCAGTTTCATAAAGCAATTGTGTTTGCAAGTCTTGCGAATTGCATTTTCGTCGACAGTTCGTCAAAATTCATATCTGTAATTCTAAATGAGTTTTCTATTTCTCAGGTGAATGAGCATTCACATATTCGAAAAATATTTGAGATTCCAGAAATGAATTTCGACGAACTGTCGACGAAAACGCATTTCGCAAGACTTGCAAACGCAATTGCGTTATGAAACTGAAAATTGCAATCGCAATTCGCAATTGCAATCTTTTATGAAATACGCCCCAGCGCATGAACTTTCGGGACGACCTTATATTAAGCTGTGGCTTGTCACTGCTGGCGTTAAAAACGTAAAAACCGTCACGAGTTTTCGAGGTGACGAACGGTGGGGTGCTTCTTCCTGTAAAATCTATTGCTATCGTCTCACACCATTGTTTGTTGCTGAATGGACCGTCAGACAAGACCACCGTGAATATAGCGCTGTCTGGATTACCATTCACTAAGAAAATTTTATATCCATTCAAATGATAACATATGCTGTCTGTCCCAATAAAAGATATTGATTCGCTAGAGACACAACGTGAACGACCCACAACCATATTCTCTCCAATTGCCAGAGTAAAAAGGTTGTTGTACGGGTAAGGTGGATTACAAACTATACCACCAATAATACTTTTAAGTTGTTCGAGTGTGATATTAAACTCGAGAATTTTGGGTTCGAGAATATTTCGCAGCGCCGTCCATTCATCATTTTCATCCAAAGTAAAATTTCTGATTTGTGCGATGTCATCCAGCTCCAAATTTTCTGCCTCATAGAGTATAGCAAGATATTTAAATAAAGAAACATAAATTTCGCTGTCGAACGTTCGGCTGGCATCTACTTCAAACGAACCATCGTCCCCAATACTTTCTTCAAAAAAATTCGTCCATGCAGCCGAAAAATTCGTCCATTCAGCCGAAAAATTCAAGTTTAGTTGGTCGACATTGAATAACTGTATCAAATTGATCTTGTTAAAGCAGACTGTCACATTTGGTATCTGAAAACTTCTTCATGATTACAACTTCGTGAGTCAGCGTTTAGCACGATTATTATACAGTTCTGTTAGGTTTTACCACGGGGCGGAATCCTAATTCTAGAACTTTTTTTTTTTCTTGAGCCTTTGTACCGCTTACGCAGTGTCGGCTTGTTGCTGGTGGGTTGGAAACCCGCCAGTAGGATAGCGACTGTAGAACATCCGGTCGGCCGTCGCATGCCTGTCACCGGGATGGTGGCTATGTGGAAACCACCGCAGCAAAGCTGCTACCAATTTCCCGACCCACGGAGGGATGAGCACCTTGGTTGGGTGAGGGGCCGCCCTCAGTGGGAATTGAACCCGCGTCCTCGAGACTGGTGAGTGATGAGTGATGGTTTTTTTAGACCACTACACCAATCGGCCCACTAATCCTAATTCTAGAACGACTATCTATTTTCAATATGAAGATCAAGCCCGTGAACATTGTATGTAGACAGCCGAGGCACATGAACGAAAATTCAGCTGCTTAAAATTCTGTGACGAGTTTCGTTAAACTGTTGTTATCAAAATTGTTGGGATCACAGCAGTTTTGTGTAATTGGCCCCTTAGAATCAAGATATTTCGGTTCCCATGCGAATGAAAAAAGTTAATCAGTCAAGTTCACGTGGTTACTGTGTTAGTTTCATTCTAGACGCTTCTGTACCTCAGGTCCAAGCATACGATATTTCATGTGTCGTTTTTGGTGCGAAAGAAAGAAAACTGCGGGACTAAGCAAAGGTTAATTTAAAGTTACATCAGTATTTCATTACATCCTGTACAATCTCTCTATGATCAATTCTAATAAGATATTTAAAGAGATCCATTAGGCACTCAGAGGTAACTCCTTCTTAGCGATACAGCTCTTACAACTAAACCCACGAGGAAGGGGAAATTAGCAATCAAATATAACACAATCCTTCAATCTGTATAACTCGGTAGTACGAATAAATCCAACCTATTTGGCTTTCTTTATCGTTCGGCGCCCACAGGTCAGCTGCGATTTCCCCCAGACGTGGGCATCAGTCAGAGCTCAGGAGGTACAAGGCGAATATATGAGAGGATGCTTAGTCAACCACACCCTCTCCCACATTCTACTGCGATTCTCACTTGGAAGAGTATGATTCCAGTTAGCACGAAGATATTCATCCCAGATCGGCTCATTTAGTATTCCCTACCCGCCCATAAGAGAGTTATGCATAGAATAAAGGGGAGCAAACTTTTCACTTACATATGTAAAGTCTTGGTTCAGCGCAGCTTTCATATTCGTCTTAATTGGATTTTCTTGATACTTTTGAATGACTTCGATTGAAGATGTAATTGTTATATAGCCACCGGCCAAGTAAATAACTGCCCAGAACAAAATTTTCATGATCCGTTTGTGAGTATCTGATCGCGATGAATTTTTCGATATCGTGCCAAATTCTTCAGTTAGTTTCTTGAAATAAACTCTAATCGTTTTTTTGTTGATTGATGGCGTTTGCTTTGCTTGTTTGTGATGAACTGAATCGCTCTTTGATTTCGCGCTTTCTTTTCGGATCATACCGATATTTGCTTGCTTATACTGCTTGTACATTCTGGGGTATCTATGTTCGTACCACGCCAAATTCTTCTCTTCCGAATGCTTCCAAACTTTGCTGATTAGGTATTTATCTGAAAGAAGATAATCTTTTTTAGCAGACAGGCATATGGGACGCTTTAAACAAAAGCTATGAAAGATCAGCCCTCTATAGGAGGAATCGGCAAGAATCATATAATTTTTAAGGAATATAATGTGTAGGAAAATTGGAAAGATTGAGAAAATGAGAGTAAGTTAAGGGGTCGCGATTCCCTGTATCAGTTTGAATATAAAGTCTGTGTTTACAACCGCCGATAGAGTAAAATGTCATAGTAGCTTGGTTTTTGCACGAGTTTCCATCAATTAGGCAGAAACTGTCGCTTTTTTGTTATACCAAAGATTGTTTGACATTGAATGTTTAACGCAGCAGTGAAAGCACCGCAGCCACAGGATCGCGGCGGGTTGACGTCGTTGATTTCTTATGGGGGCACTAATTAACAAGTGGCCGACAGCAATCGCAGACGTCATGGATCACGCTTCGACCTATTGAAATCTCCGCCGCGGGAATATTCAGAATAGGATCGCAAATTATGATGCTCTAATACTCCTATAGTATACAGTGAACACGATTACTACCCCAAAACGGTAAATCGGTTTCTGTCACAATGGCTCGTGCTGCTAAAAATGAGATCACAGCAATATCTTCGTGTCTCTTGTCTTTTCACGATAGATACCCTCGGCATACTTATTTTTATTAAACTTTGCTCGGCATCTTACTGCCCTCATCAAAGAGCCATGAATTTAGAAAGGTTCACAATTCACTGACCAACCGATGACACGGCGACTAATCGATGAAATTTGCCCCTCGCCCTCTCTACACAGCTCTGACAACCTACCGAATATTTGAGCCTGACTTTAGAAAAAGAAAGCGCACAAACTTAAAACATGTGTAAGAAAGAAGAGTGCACACTTATGTTATGCACAAATTTGAAATGGATTGAGCGATAAAACAGCTTGCGCACGTGATAGATCCGTCTACGAAATTCAGAAAATGAAAGTTTAAAAAATTCTTCCGACGGGTCCGCCCGTCGATCGATCAGTGCATTATGAGGATCACTTCAAAGAGAGTAATTTTGAGCGGTCTGCTCTCCGACTGTGCAACAGCATATTTATTCTACTTTTATGCATCATTAAAGCTCTCAAACAGTTGAGGTCACCGTTTCTTAACCCTACAGATTGTCCTTTAGCCGAACTATTCTGCTATTCAATTCTTTCTTTCTAGCGCAATATTAAGGTTAGGCGGGGTTATTTTAGACAATCATGGAGACGAAATGAATTAAAACGCGGCAGTGCACGGCTAAATTCTGTGGGGCGCTCCTTATTCGCAAGCTTCTTTGTACACATAAGGAAGATACTGGATGGTATGACTCGGCGGCTACAAGTGGATAACGAGAGATCAAGGAGGTGGTGAGTCTTAGCTGACCATCTCTACTTCTGGTAAGTAGCAAAATACGCTTGCTAAGTAAAAATACAAAACGATTTTACAAGTTGAACAGAAATAATTTGTGCGACGCTAAATTTTTGTTGTAAGATTGTAGTTAATTCATTGCAAAAATAGTCAAAATGAGGAGGAAGTTTGAGAAGATATGAGAATAAAGAACTTACTTGAAGTCTTCTTCAGCTTCTGAACTCATTCGACAGCTAGTGACAAGCTGACTGATCAGTTTCTTATATCGCTAGCGGCGCATTAAGCCCACCTCAGTTATTCGACTGTGTCATTATCTACCTTTCTTTTGACTCTCTCTCTAACAAGTCTGAGAGTAGCGCTCTGCCTGTTAACTGCTAACATCGAGGTAATAATCTGATCTGTTTTCGAATATGCTTCAGTGGTCAATTTATATCCTCAGCTGAAAGCGATCGGCGGCAACTTTTAATTGGTAGGGCTGCTGTTTTTAAGAAGTATCGCATATGACAAGGCAAATGTCAAATGACACAAATAAGAGAATAGATTGAACGTTCAAAATTGATATTCTTTCAGTGAAATAAGTATCGAATTTTAAGCGCACGTAAAGAATATCCTGATTCAGTAAATCATCGAGAACTGCAGCGAGATAAGTTATGCAAAGATCGACAAAGAAACAGTCAGGATGCAGTGTCTGCAGTGTCGGGTGTTACTCGCCTCGAAAATATGCCTTGGACGCCGACACCGCACTTTGTCGAATGCTGTACTTTACTGTATTCATAAAAAATGAATATCATGAAAAGTTTGCTGATAGCTCTCTGTTCGTTAGTCATGTTACGTTCAAATGCAACACGTCGCGCTGGGATACCGAAAAAACGGGGAAATATTGATACCAGACTTTTCCTAACGCTCACAATCTTGCTCATAACTCTTATTGGAACGAAGTGTGGTGTAAGAACGCCTCCGCATTTCGCGCGCCTGTGGCCGATATCGCGTCAGAAATGGCTGTCAGCAACGCTGTTGGGAGTGCGCTCTTCGCTCTGACATGCAGTCGAACTGAGCGAAGGGGGGAAGCGACTTCTAAGAAGTAGGCTGTCTGAAAAGTTCATGCATAAACGCCTACAGGCTCCGAGCGCTCGCTGGATCATTGGATAGTGACGCATTTGATGTGGATCGCTGGAGCAGACTCTTAGCAGATATCTGCGTCGCACCACTGCTTGGAACTTTAAGTTCCTCACCCTTGTCTCCAAGAAACGCCTAATTAAGGTAAGCTCGGCAAAATATTCATTTTCAATAGAGTCATACGAAAGGAGTTTACGCGGATGACTGCTAGTCAGACGCAAAATGAGGAAATGAAAATTTCGCTGACACAATACTTCAAAGATCTTAAGCTGCAAGTGTGAAAACATTTCAACATGAGCGGAATATTTGCTTTCGAAAATTGATGCCTATACATGAGCGTTTGGAACAAGCCTAATATTTTGTTGATTTGCGTTGAGGTGGCCAAAAAAAACCAGGATTTGGTAATATTTTTGTTAGGAGAAATCAAGCCTAGGCTTGTATTGATCGGTTATAGCCCTAAGTTTGGAGTATCGACTGGTAGAGTTTTCGAATTTTCTCAATATTCACTGAAAAACACACTTTATGTAAAGTTTTTGGTTTAATATTTTGGAATATCTTTAATCTCTTTAGTTTTACTGGTGTGTCATGATGTCGACAGTCCAAAATTAAAGTTGTATAATTTTTCATACTCTTCAGTTCGAGTTGAACATGGTGCCAGAAACGTTTTCCTTACTTGCTTTACGCTGCGGCATGAACAAGATCCAAATCCACGCAGAATTAAAAATTCGTACAACATCAGATCGTCGGATAATGTTGGAACTACGTGTATACTGCGTTTCACGGATCACTTCTACAGTCGGCTCACAGCCTTTATTACCGACCACGTTTATCGGCCATTTCGCATGAAGAATCACTGAAGTATTGCAGGGATCAACAAATTAGCAATCTTAAAGGAAAATTCTCGGAATAGAGCTGATTTGGCAATAATTTGACCAGATTGATTCGACCGTTATGGGATCAACAAGGACATTACTTTTAGCGACGACTCACAGTCCTAATGACCGTCCATGTTTATCGGCCATTTTGCATGAAAAATCATTGAACCCTATTGTAACGGATCGAATAATTAGCAATCTTAAAGGAAAATTCCGGAAATGAAGCTGGCTTCAAAATATTTTGATCAGATTGATCGGACCATTCTGGGATTGGCTGAGATTGGATAAGCCTTATTCCATTGCGCCAAACAACTTTATCCGATGAACCTGTTCGAAAAGGATAGATATATGCCAAGTTTGAATCGAGGGATGAATTGAAGATGCATGAGATGAATTAATCCTAAAATTTTTTAATTCTCCGAGTAAAAACATCGAATGAAACTTTTTCTGGCGTGCCTCTGGAAAATCATAAGCTGCAATGTCTAGTTAGGTTAATTGCTTAAAGTTTTTGTGAATGCAAATTTTTCGACTTGCGATCACAATACTTTTGTGAAATTGGCCCTGGATAAAAATGCGAAGAATTTCACAAAAATTCAGAAGTCAGTGATGGATTATGTGGCTTTTACAGGCTGGGATGGACCTGTTAGCTCTCTCGTTGGTCTCGCCACCATCAGGAATTGTCATGACGTTGAAATTGTTAATTTTTTGCTCTGATTCGTCGAATCAATGACTGACTGGCGAAATCGACCACATTTCATTAGCTACTTGCATAATGTTTATTAACTATGACATCGATGAATAACCTCATGCACGCTAAATGCACACGGCTGAGTCGAAAGAAATCTCAAAGAAGCATTCTTAACACAAACTCATGTGTACCAAGGTGATTCAAGCTGGAAAGGAGTTTGATAAATAGAAATCCGGTGCTAGATAAGGTTTCGTATTATTCAGCACACAACGCGGGTTATTTTAATAATCCAAGGTGGTCATACAAGATAAGAATAGTTTACTGAATAATGTTGGCAAAAATGCACCATCTGAGGTTTATAAAGATGTTGAAGCATTTTGGATTTTCGCGAAAATGATTTTGTTAAATTTATTCATGACATTGCTAAGAGATAGTCAAGTAGTAAAGGTACTGTCTCGTTTGAAAGTAGATTGCTGCAAAGAATATAGTACAGTGAAACCCGGAGAAGTGCACATCGACCCGGCAAGAGAATGTTGTTCACTTATCCGGGTTTGGCCTTAGTGCATAGTTCCTGACCCGATTTTTGTTCAAAACCTTGAAATAAGCATATTTGATTAGTTATATAGCATTCCAACTTAATAAAGACACTTTCCACAGCAAAGAGAACATTTTCCACATCAAAAAAGACATTTTTCGTGTAAATGTGACTAAAAAAGGTCCATATTAACATGGAAAGCGTCCCTGTTTAAGTGGAATTGGGATACAAAAAACTTCTGGCCATTATACACAGCTTCAAGATAAATAAGGTTGAGAGGAGTTTTGATTGACATAGGCATTATTTTGATGCACGATACATCGTGTGCGCATAATTTTGAGTGACATTTAGGTGGGGTCATGCCCTTGTGGACTTATCCGAATACAATTGCATACTGAAGTTGCACATGGGGCTTGCAAAACATGCGCACTTATCCGGATTGTGCACTTATCCGGTGTGCACTTATCCGGGTTCAGATCATGTACAAAACATAGTACAAAAGTTCGGGGCATGGAGACTGTGTGCTCTTATCCGGGTTTTACTGTATTATGCATGATGTCAACAATAAGGTAAAAGCAATGTTTTGTTCTAAAATTATGAAAATCGGTTTATGAAAATTTAAGTCAAACTCAAAAAATAAGTTTTAAATAAAAATTTTTAATGAAATGAAATGCACATTTGTGGATGATTGAAAAGTGAAGTTCGACAATTTGCTTTCCTTATTTTATTGTAAAATCATCAGGAACCACAACTGAATAAATTCTTCAGGAAATTGAAATTAACTGTTCTCACAGCATTTTTGAGAAAAAAGATTGTTTTGTTCTACGTACCACGCTCTACGCAGAGCACAGCAATTCGCTTCCAAACGACATTTTGCACTCGCTTGGTCATACCTAGATAGCACCATCAGTAAATTAACAAAATGCTTACAAAAACCTTTTTACGATCTGTAGATTATTTGTGTGCAATTGTAGCGGTTTATGGTGCATTTCTGCAAAGTTATTCAAACGACAAACCATTTTGTGACTTTAAGAATACTCCTTTTGAAGTTGAAAAACTCCTGGAATCCATAACATTCCTCTAACGAATCACAGCACGTTCGACTGAGAGGAAGACATTCCGAATCATCCCGTGATTCATATATGAACAGAGAGATTGAACATTTTCACTACACTAGACTTCGTAGCATCATACGAGATTGTAAGGGGGTGATACAATCTGTAGCGTGGGAATCAGCGCACCAACCAAATCCGACTCCTATGTTCACGTAAGACTCCATGTATTTGCCATTTAGTGTAGCACGAGCGCAATTGAAATCCATCCACCAACCGCTGAAATTTCGCCGTACTAAACAATATTAGGAAAACTGCAAAAATTACCCGTATTCTCCCAGAGAATGACAAAGAGGGTCGGCGTCGTTAATCGCATCAACTGTCGAAAAATTTCTACCATTTGACAGATAAAGACCGTTTTCTGACCACGTCGTTGTATTGCCAGTGAATGAAGGAGAGAACTGTAGTGCATAGAAATGTGCTTCATCGTCAATCTACAAGAATATTATATTCAGAGGATATTGCAGAGAACAGATAACGAGCAAAACTTGATCATTCAATAATTAGCGTATTAATCTGAAGAGATTTTATAGACAACGACATCAAAATTTAACAATTCATAATTACAATTTCAAATCGCCTTCTCAGCAAACTGTCTTTCCACTTGTTCCATATTTTTAATCTCATAGAAGCATTCTTCAATGTCAGTAAAACATCGTAAAGTTTAAGTATGTATGTTAACTAAGCGATGCATATTCAAAAACATAAACATACAATTAAGGTAAAAAGAAGATAAAAAATTATTAGTTGACAAACTTCTGTCTAATTAAAGCAATTCTTAATACCCTATAACTTCTCATAAATTATTAAGTTCGATAAACCGATATTGTTTTTGATCAGACATTTAAGATAAAGAAAAATTCATCGGCTAGCAAAGATAAGCACTAACAGTTGAATGTTAAGACTGCAGGGCTTAAATTCAAGAGATCAATATATCAAAAGGACAGAGAAGATAAAAAACTGATAAATTGATGTTAAAATTTTAAAAATACTTATAATATCTAACCGATTGAATTCATGAATATAATAATATTAGAAAATGCATGCAGTTCAAAAATCTCTTATTTCAATTATTTTAAATACTGCCTCTTATAATAAGACAAAAAATAAGCACATATAAAGATAAGAATTTATTTTTTAACTCGCTGTACTAATAGAGTGAGTTACTTACATAGAAATTAGGGTGCTTTTCCCACCAATATCCATTTGGACTGGATGAACTCGGATTTCGATCGCCCCAAAAATCAATTCGCAACTCGACATTTGAATCTTTCGTTGTCAGAACATGAATGATATCATTTCCGAGCCATAAGTTTCTATCCAATCCGTTGTTGAAGCCGACTTTATATTCGTTCCAAGTTTTATTGTGGAACACAGTGCTGTTATCAATGCGTCTATAGCAAGTGATGTTTATTATAATAATTTCACTCTCTAAGGCTTAGTATAGTGCGCATAGACAGACAAAATATCATCAGTCCCGAGCAGGACTCAAATTAGCTCATTTTTAAACAAAATGAAAAATGAAACGTATTAAAGAAGTAATTGTGGCCGAATTCTTATTTAACTTAAAAAGCGTTATCAACAATCAACATTAAACCTGCTATTAAAGCACAAACAGAGGCAAATGTCAAATATTACTAGAGTAATTTAATAAGATACCTCTGAAAAACGGTCCAGCCACCACCATCGGTTTCCATATCACAGTATGCGTTGAAAGCTGGTTTACCCGGTGGATTAAGCATATAAACTCCGCTTAGAAGGCTGTTGTTGTTCTGGTGCAATTCACGGCAATCTTTTGGAGGATAATTCAACCCTGAAAGTGGCACTTAAAGCTGACTGGAGCCAAGACTGCGCACTTTCTTCCTGTCAGGATCACTCTCAATATAAAATGTTGCGAACATTAAATTACATCAGTTGAAATGAATTTTTAGTATATCTGCCATCGAAACATATACAAAAAGAGTAGTGTTACAAGTTTCTCAATGGTATAAATCCAAAAATTTCAATTCAGTTATTAAAAATTAGTAAAGCTGTACTGACTTCATTTAGACATTTCTTTCAGCACGAGCTTCATCTTTTAACCTTGCCTCCTTGGGATCATTCATAATACTATTAGAAAGCTCACTTAAAGAATATTCATTCACAGGGAACTTTGAATAAGGGAATATAAACAAGGGTATACCGAAAATTCGAAATGCCGAATAGTTGAAAGAGGGAATAAATGCGGTCAGTACTTCATCAAGCCAAAAAAATGTTCCGCACTTCCGGTAAACGATTTGCGCACATAGCTGAACTCTTGATTAAAATTCGTCAAAAGCATTAGGAATCTCATATGCTGATCAAAAATACTCTCAGTTCTTTTAGTGTCAAAAGAGTAGAAAAGGTTTTGCTGCTTATTTAACAACAAGTCAATCGCGTTTACATAAAAATTTGAACTGTTACCGGGTTTTCTTGAAATTACGCTCTCCTCTCCCCAAATTTAAGTTTCAGAGGAGAGACTGAATTTGAAAGCATTCTCGATATTTAGCCCCAGGCGTAATTTCCGAGTTAGAAGTGTTCGTTCCACAGCACAAAACGGTACCGTTTGTGCAATCTTTTCTCGAAATTGCGTCTTGGTATATTTAGAGATATGTGTTACTCCTGCATTTACCGTATTCACGGAAATAGTGGCACACGCAAAAATAGTAGCACACGCGGAAATAGTAGCACATGTGCCACTTTTTTTTACAGCTCTATCTTGGAGTTAACCAACATGATGTTATTCATAGAAATACCATTTTCCATATCCTAATGGTGATAAAATATGTTGAGCAAGAGATGGAAAAATAGTTTTATGAGCGGAAAAAGTTTTAAGATTTCACGATTCGAGGGGATTGAAACGATAGTAGAACAGTGCCACTATTTCCGTAAATACGGTAATTGCGATTTACTTAAATATGGTTCAAACGATATATAAATAACATTCTCTTTGATTCCACTGTTTTGGTCACTTAATCAAATTAAAATTTTCTTCTATATCTTCGCGTACAAGTATTTTCAAAAAATTCTGACGCGATTTTCGGAAATCCCGACCTGAATTACCTTCGGGTAAAACCTTTCATTTTATTTTCAAAATGTGCCAATGCATGGCTTGAAAATGCTTGATGCATAGAAAAAGTCTGTCTTAAATCTTGAAGCTCTGCAGAGCTTCTTCATGCCGGTCCAATATTCATCTCTATGTATGTGGACGCAAATAAAAGGAAGCATTATCTTCTGTAGTATCTTCGATTGGCACGACACGGATTTTTAAAGAAGTTCGTTTAAATAAGCTATTCAAAATAATCATTAACACCAACTTTCAACTTTTGGAAAAGACGCAGTTAAAGTCTCGGTAAAATACTCATAGGGTTGCTGTTGACTGACGATTATTATTGAAAGAGTGTTGGAAGCGTCATCTCGGTGAGTTTTGGTGAAATTGTTACCTGGTAGTTGACTCTTGTAAGTAACTGTGGAAGTCATTGTCGGTTTCGGTGTAGTTGACGTTTCGGTGGAAGGTGATTTCGGTTTCGGTTTCGGTATTGTTATCAAAAGAGATGGTGTAGCGGTATTTTTCGAGGCGAGAGTTTGGGATACCTGGATAAAAGCGAAGATGAAAATAAGAGAGACGAGAATATCCTTCTCTACTCACCGATGACGTGTTACCGTCCATTAGAGTCACTGTAGATGTCTCTTTGATAGCCCCGTTTCGTCGCCTCACAGATCCGCTCTCCTTGGAAAGGGTGATTACGGCTGAGGAAACTGCAGCAAACATGAAAATTAAGATTGCGCTAATTAAAATTATGTTCCGTCGATATTTCTCAGTGATCCGAATCGGTTGTGTGTTCGCTACTGGAAGCATTTGATTCTCTTTATCATCACTGGCCGGCGACTGCAGGAATGGTTTATCCTTTCTCTGACTGAAATGTCGTATAATGATGAGAGAAAATACAAAATATTACTCCTTGCGATCCATGCATATTTTTAGCGAAAGTTTTTGATAAGAATAACATATTTTTACTCGATCAAATATATTACGGCATTTCATGTCACAGGGCAGTATATTTGTTGAAAATATCTACCAGAACGGTTAATAACGTTTTACAATGTCAGCAGGATTGAATTCCAGTGGGAATAAGTCGTGGAGCACGTTTGAAAGAATGGATAAATCAATCTCAAATATAATCACTTACGAAATTTTCACCGATGAAATCATGGAAGATGCTGCAGGTAAAAGAGAATAATTTTCCTCATTTGATGTATTCTCGGAATCCATGATTTGGACTGGGGAGCTACAATATAGCAAAGGAAGCGCAGGATCATTTCAACGTTGGCATAGTCATACCTTTCTGGTGTAGCGAAGCTTTCGTTTTTTGCAGAAGCCCAATCTGCCGGCATATTTGTTCGAGCCTAAGCAAATTCAAATATGAAATTATATTATTCGTATATTGACAAAGTGGCAAACACTGCTACACTAAGTTGCCATGGAATAAGTCCGTATTAGTAGCACTGATTCGATTTTTTCAAAGTTTTTATTAGTCTAATGTGAAAAGGATGATTGTTTAGGTCTTTACATAATAAAGATTACTCGGGTAATATGGGTAATAAAGACACTCAAAATAGTAGCCTTAACAACAGTGGGTACAAAGACAAATTGCCATAAAACTTTCAGTAAAATGTCGAAACTTAACTAGAGTAATGTCCTCAAAAGATTTTTTCGATTCAGATTTATAGCAAATTCAAGTATCGCCGTCCAAATTCAGCTACCTTCAAACCCCTGAGTATACAATTTTGCTTCGGTCACTTTAATATAAACCGTTGGCATGATCGGAAACAAGTAATAAAAGAAATATTCGTTCCACGTATAATGATAGACTATTATTGAATTTAAAATAGCAAAATGGATCGGACTTTCTTAAAATGGTGAACTTCTCAAGCATAGTCTATTTACGTTCGAATAATCTAATTTAATGAAAGACAGGGCCGATTAGTTTAGTGGTCTACACCCTTGCTCATCTGTCCCATGGACGCGGGTTCAATTCCCGCTGAGGGCGGCCCCTCACCCAACCAAGGTGCTCAGCCCTCCGTGGGTAGGGGAATTGGTAGCATCTATGTTGCGAATATACCCGCGACAGGCCCTAGCGACAGGCCGGCCGATGCTCTACCAGTCGCATCAACCATGGCCCAAAGTCGCATCGCGACAACGGGCCAGAGGAGCGGACCCCGCCACCCTGCGGGACAACCGCTAAGCGGACACTGCGAATAGCGGTACAAACGCTTAAGAAAAAAATCTAATTTAAAGAAAAAATGGGAATAATCACGATTATTACATGATCAGCAATGTGATATTTGGTACCTTGATCGCCGATGCTTCATGGCTTGGCATGCTTTCTATGGCTGCTCTAAGGCTCAAGTGACTTCCAAGCGAGACGCTAGCTGAAAATTTCTTTAGTATAGCTCATTTTTCAACTCTAGCAGTCGTGGTCCAGCACAGCTTGTCAGATGCTTTGAGATACTTAGATTTTTAATTTTAAAAACTATAAACCAATTTTCATATTTATTGTAGTGGACATTAAAATGGAAAAATAGAGCAATCATAGTCAAGATATAATCGACTGTATATGCCTAGGCGACAAGTAATACGATCGACTTCGTACTGCGTTGTTTCATAGAGTGACGTATGAGTATTTTGTCAGTGATTTTGGAAGTTACCTGATGTTCACACAGCAGGACCATAAAGTTGATAAGAGGGTTGTTTCGATGCTGAGCAAAGCAAAGCAAACAACGTAAAGCAGCTTCCGACGTGCTCTTGCACATGAGTCATCAACTGCTAGTTACAGGCCATTCACATTTCCGCTGAAAAATTTTACACCGCTGAATATCTCACATACTGCATGTTCTCAAAAAAAGCACTGAGCTTGATACCGAGCATATTCCTTATTCAAATAATGATATTAATATAGAGTAATGAGCAGAGACGCAAAAATATATGTCTTAAACATATCCTCGCTCAAAACCTTTGGGGATTTTTGCTCGATACTTTTAACCCAAACACTTGAAAAAAACGGAAATATATTATTATTTCAGTTTGTTTAAAAACACAATCTCTTCAGATCTCTGTGACTGTCCCATGTGGGTTCAAACGCTCGTATTAAACTGCCACAAAAGAAAAGTCTGCAACACTTGCACTTAACGTTAGCTAAAGCAAAATTAATGTTTCTATTTGATCACCCCTCGTCGTTTCTTTGATAGATGTCGCTTTCTTATCAATGGTGAAAGTCAGCCAGTGGAGTTAGCAGTTTAAAATGCAATTGGTGCTGTAAGGAAGAAAACTCTTTCAAGGGTTGTGTGACTTCAAGTCCAACCGCAAAATAAGAATGTATCACGAAAGAGCGCGAGCAAACACGGCGGAAATAACGAAGCCTATAGCGCTGAGAACTTCTTATTGGCATATGGAGACGCTTGTCCATCCTCTGCAAATTATCGAACGCATTCAGAATAGAATAGTAAGCGCGATTTGAACTTCATAACGAGTAAAATGTATTTAGGACTGATGAGGATACCAACTACTGAAACTGTTAAGTGCGAATGGTTGTCTGACGTTGGAGATTTTTAGAAAAATGAAATTACGTTTTACAGTAAAAATTGGACTACAAATGCTTGTGCGCAGCTCCAAATGCTCAGTTCATTCTATCTATCCCGCATGTCGTATCCGCAGCGCTTGCTGAGGAGCTAGGGACACGTTGACTTGTCAGCTCCCCTCCCTCCGAGTGCAGTTGCGAAGATTTCCACATTGGAGCCAGGGTGCGGTGATAGAATATATGGTTTCTGTGGATAGATTTGTGTCTACTTACTCCACTAGTTCTCACAACCGTAAGATTGTGACATGAGGTCACAATTGTTCTGTCATCTTTTGCGCGAGTTAAGAGACATAACGTGCGCTGCTTCTCTCTTCTACACCAACGCTCTAAAACGAACATTTGATGTATTTATTTCACAGCAAATATTTCTGATTTTACAAACAGTGCACAACTTTAGCAAGTAACAGTAACAGTAACTTACAAACAAACTTAAATTCAACTCTCTGGTCATAACATTTAACAGACAACCGAATATTTTTGACCATGCTTCATTTTAAAACTAGGAAAGTGATACAATGAACGCTGCTTCAATTCATCAATCACTTAAATTACTTATGAATGCTTGATCCTTTTTTCCTCATTTTTAGATAGTTCGCTTGCGCAACTAAATTTCCTTGTTGTGCTGATTTTATAAACCATTTAACAGCTTCTTCGTCCGATTTCGGCACGCCCTTACCATTTGCATACATGACTCCAAGGTTATATTGGCCATCTGCATTTTCTTGTTCTGCTGATTTTCTGAACCATTTTACAGCATCTTCATCTGATTTAGGTACGCCCTTACCACTTGCATACATCAATCCAAGATTATATTGACCATGTGCATTTCCTTGTCCTGCTGATTTTCTATACCATTTAACAGCTTTTTCATACGATTTAGGCACGCCTCTACCATTCCTATACATGATTCCAAGATTATTTTGCCCTAATGCATCTCCCTGTTCTGCTGATTTTGTGTACCATTTGACAGCTTTTTCATAAGATTGATTAACACCTTTGCCAGTCTGATACATGATTCCAAGGTTATTTTGCGCACGGGCATTCCTTTGTTTGGCTGATATTGTGTACCATCTTACAGCTTCTTCATAAGACTGATTAACACCTCGCCCAATGTAGTACATATTACCAAGTTTTAATTGTAAGTCTGCATTGCCTTGTTCTGCTGCTTTTCCATACCATATAGCAGCTTTTTCATTTGATTGCTTAATGCCTTTCCCATTTTCATACATCCATCCAAGATTAAATTGCGCATCTACATTTCCTTGTTTTGCTGCTTTTCTGAACCATTTGACAGCTTCTTGATCCGATTGAGGTACACCTTTCCCATTATGATACATTTCTGCAAGACTATTTTGTGAGCGTGCTTGTCCCTGTTCAGCAGCCAAGCTGTACCACTTAACAGCTTCTTCATTTGACTGGTTAACGCCTTGCCCATTCTCATACATCAAGCCAAGGTGATATTGGGCTTCAGCATCTCCTTGTTCAGCGGCGACGCTGTAGTTAGTGAACAGTTCACGAAACTCCTCTGCGCCTAAAAAAAGAATAATGACATTGACATTGGCTTTCAATTCAGTTTCTTTACAAAAGCTTAATACTCTCATTTCCAATATATTTTTGCTGTACACAATATGCAGCAGCCACGCTTCTGTTGTGTTCAAGAGAAAGAATACGTTTTATTATTTCAGTTATTCATACATATTTAATACTATCGAAGAAACTTCTTCCGAAACGAGCGGTCGTAAATATTGTGCCGATCAACTTTATGCTAACTTTTAAAGTAGTTCTTGCACGAATCTGACAACTTCTATGGTGCGGTTGGTAAGCTCGCTGATAGCTTATTAATAGCTTAATAATATTAATATATTAATATTAATAGAGTTACTTTGATTAAGGGCTACTGAATGGACTTTTTCAATGAGCTTAAAAATTAGAAGTGTGAAAATTCAATCTTTAATTTTTTACATAATTTTTTCATCTCAGCATTTAATTGCAAAGATACTCAGATTTTCACATTTTGCTCAGCACGTCGTATCGAGAAATTGATGTTTCATCAGGAAAATTTAAAAATACTTTGACTCTATTTTCGGTAGTATCAACATTACCGAAGTGAGAGTTTTAAGCGAAATTTGAAAATACTTTGCAAATTATTTTTAAACAAGCTTCTTGCTTAGAAAATTGTATTCAAAATATTCTATTACTTTGAGAATGTTAAGCGTGCTCGAATGGTTATTGATAAACATAAAAAAGTATCATTATTAACAAAGGGTTGAAGTGAATGCCAGCTCAATCTCTACTCTGATAATTGGATCATTTCCACACTATAACATTCAGATTACTCCTCATTAAGCTAGAATGTGATATGCCTTTATTTTCTAATGTAGGTTGGTCTTCTGTCAAAGCGAAATCTGAGCTGGACGTGACGTCCTTTTTCTCAAGTTGTAATGTAAAGAGCAGAATGAAGCCCAATGCTGTTAGCATCAATACGACTGCCAAAAATCCAACGCAGACAACGATTCGGCATTTAACATTTTTTCGCACCCGTTTTGATCTTCTCCTGTTTACTTTATCACCAAGAAAATGAGATAACGAGTGTGCCGATGTCAGGTGGGACGCTTTCTCTTTGGACAACATCTGAAAATTAAATTACTTAAAGCGCCCTTTTGTAGCATAAATTGAAGTGATTCCCGCGAAATAATTTCAATTGAATGCAATTCTTGCATTCTGTTCGTTCTGAATACCGTATTTTCGGAAATAGTAGCACTGTGCCACTATTAATTCAGGCTTAGGCTTAACATATTTTTATAAACGAAACAGTAGCATTTTGAAAAATTCGAAATCACAGCTCCAAAGATACCATCGAATTGCCATCACTAACATCATTTTTGTCTCTGAGATTTGTACGCACTTATTATTATTTCGAAAAATATGGGTGGGTGTACCACCTTTTCCGCGTGTGCGACTATTTCCGAAAATACGGAAAATGAACACTGTTTTAAGTGGGTTTAAAATATTTTTGCGTACGCGAAGCGTACGCTATTTAGTCTTTTGATCCGAGCAGATCTGAGGCGTGAGCACAAGACGCAGCATGTTTCGCATGGAAGCAGCAGT
>NIUQ01001834.1:0-26593 GCA_002796945.1 Plectus sambesii
ATTTTCTTCTTATTTGTCAGTGAGGTTTTAAGACGTTGCTTCTTTTGTAGAACGCCTGTCCGACAAGAAAGCGCGTGAGAATTTGGAAGGCGAAGTTGTGGGAGAAGAAGTAATGGACGAGAGCGAGCAGCAGCATTCAACCTTCCGGCGCAGCAACCGATTGTGTCAGTTTTTTACTTAAACCATGTTAGAATGAGTTTCGCGAACACTACATTTTTTTCATTTTAATTAAATCTCCTACGCGCGAATTATTTTAGCATATACTCTTGATCGAGTTTGCTGAATCACGTTAAACAATTGTTTCATTCCAGCCAGACGGAAAGAGCCGATTATTGATGAAGAAATCGACGTCGAAGTAGATACTCCGGATCTCGAAAAGCAAATTAATCAGTCAGTCGGTGAGTGTGTCTAGTCAGCTAACGTCAACAGCTCTGTGACAGGGACAGTTATTGCAGATGACGAAGATAAATTGGATGCGCCGCCACCAGGTTCCAACAAAAAGTTGCGTTGTTCGATGTGCTCGCTGACCTTCGTCGATTCGAACGAATTGGGTGCACACATTGTTGCCAATCATTTGGGAGATGTCGCCACTGTTGAACATGACTGATTCGCTGTGTTATTTGCAATCATTCGCTCATTCGCCTTGTACTGTAATGATTGTACGTCTTGTCCGTGACAAGTTGTGCGAGTTTTTGTCAGTCCTGTTATTTAATAGTTCAGGATCTCATTTATCCATCTGCTACGCAATTTAAACAATTTTTGGAGTCTAATTGACTTGCCCTTGATATTTCATCAGTACAGCAGCGCTATAACCAATGGTCTAAGATCGGCAGCTGAAGAAATGGCCCAAAAATGTTGCGCTTTTTCTACCAGTCAACTAAGCCTTAAATGATCCCATCAGTGCTGTCGAATCGCGGCGGAGACAGGAAGAAAAGAGTGGAAGTCACAGAATGTGGGTATGAATGATATGGCAGTTGTGAAGAAGATACGCCGCTGACGACCGGAGCGGGCGTATTTAAACTAGTCTGTTTTATTTTTTTTACCGCGTACGAGGGCCTCCGGCCAACCGATATCTCGACGACGTCTGAAGATCAGCCGATACCCACTTGTTCGTTGTAAACGACGGATTATACATTGCTGCAGGAATTCTTGGTTATTTAATGGCCGCCTCAGGACATACGGCGAGTGCGTAATTTAGTCTTAACGGAGAATTCTCGTTCGACTTCAGAGTCGATCGTCTCACGAAAAGTAGATAAATTTATTTGCTACCTTTAGAAATCTAGAATTGTGATACTTACTCTGAAGCTGCATCACATGTGTAATGAAGAGTGTAACTTGGACATTGATTTTAGTAAGCGCACTAATTCGTCAGACTCAATTCATAACGCGGTCTGATAAAATATTATTCCTAATTTAAATAAAAAATATTATTTATGCACGTGATGTGCGCACACATGGTGTTTGCCGCAAAAGTATTCACGCATCGCCAGATTGAAATGCGCTCAAATTTAGCAAACAGAATTTATTGCTTGCAAGTCAAGTAAACATACGGCACGATCTGCAAGTAGTTTGGCAAACATCGCGTACGTATGAAGAACTTCGGCATTGTTCATCCAATATAGTGCGACACTCCGGCATGTAATCCACGCAGTCGGTCATCACTTTTGTGCCGATGCATTTATACGCAGCATTCAGCTTCACTACATCCAGAGCGCTTAATTGAAAGTTGGCGCGTGTGTAGAATTGCGACATGGTTGAGACGAGTGTCGGTTGCCGTTTGTTGATGGCAAAGTCGAACGGACCATAGTGCAAAATGCTGGCGTAGTCGTATGGGATACTGTAGTCGAGCAATGCGTGCGCGTCCGAACCGGCGCTGTACAAGTACCAGGCACTTTTCGGGATGTTGGTCCAGTTGATTGACAAATACTTGTTGCGGTCGGTACGCGACTGCTCATGACCAAATCCGAGCACATGCATGATTTCGTGCAGTGCACCTGAAAGTCGTTTATGGTTGCTCTTCGCTCAGCTCTGATTTGCGAGCAGTTATCCCACGTCTCCCCCCATATCCCTGCTTCAGTTTGTCCTTTAAATAGCGTACGCTAAAAACGGACGTTAAAATGGTTCCGTGAAGAAATATTATCTAGGTCGAGAAATTTATGATGGTAAGGAGCGACATGGAGCGGGATCCTCTGATTTGTCACTTGCCTTCCGGCCGCCGCAAACACCAAGCTGGCAAGCTGAGCACTTGGCCCTCTTGAATGTCAGTCAAACGACCCACTTGAGACGAACATAAATCGCCATTGGTCAATCGAACGAACGATCCCTTGTAATTCTCTGCAAGAAACGAAGTAATAAAGGCTCGCGAGCATGTCCATAGAATGCGTTCGAACGAGTGGGGGAACAATACGCTCCTCATTCTGTTTGAGAAGCCACAACATGATTTATTAAATCCTCCTTTATAAAGCAAATCCCATACTTAACAAGTATAGGTCAATATATGCTCGAGAGCGAATTGTTCTCGAACGGATCGATCGAACCGTTCACGAGCTGGAACCGAATGCAAGAAAGTTTCTGGATGAGGTCGAATGCTTGTAGCACCCGATCACGCATCCATCCTAACGGGTACTCGGAGTCAAATCGATAGCTGACGATGCCGTCAGGCCACAGCTTCTTCTCTGTGAACGGTTCGAAGTTGAAGTTGTACAGCTCGGCGGGCCTCGATCGCTTCAGCCTGTGGCGGTAATCGTTTGTCGGTAGTTTTGCCGTCTCAGATAGCGCGCCGTATTGCAACATCGGTAACAGCTACAGTCAACTGAGAGATATCGCATAAGAACATGAAGGTCAAAATAGCGAACGAACCATAATCAATGAGAGGAGAAAAAGAGAGGTAGACATTGATGACTGTTTTGACTCGCACGACTTGAGCAAACTTGGCAGGTGACTTCGTTGCGGTGCGCCGATGGGCTAAGAATGTCGAGCGAGAACATCTCGTATGATTAGACTGCCGCCGGTCAATCGCCGATCACGCACCCACACCCGTCTCTCCTCGGTTTATGTAACGCCAAAAACTGGATCCTGCTCCTGGCTACTTCGACTTCACATTGTTCCTCCACGGTGCTCTTTGTTGCGTCTGCCAACCGTGAGTTGCAACATTTTTCTGCTTGACCGCAGCTCCCATTGTCTTCGCTTTCATTTTTGTTTATTAATTCCTTTGGCTTGTCCGACAATTTGTGGTAAAAAACATGTGCCGCTTTTCACCCATCTGCTGTGTTCATGGCAGCCTTCACTGACGACACTACAATTACGGGATATTTCGCATACACTTGAAAAAGAAAGCGAAATTAATGTCGGCAAATTCCTACTCGCGTAGTCTTCGTGGATTGTTGGAGGTATTGCGCATTTATTTGGATATCAAAAACGAGGCTTCGACTCACAGCCTAGTCTCGGTTCAACATAAGGTGATGCGGCGAAAAACCCGACGATTAGACGATATCAAATTTTATGAACGACTGTGGGTATTCGTGTTAAAAGGACCCGCTATTGGAAACACCAGAGGGTAGACGGCGGTGCGTGGAGCCATACTACCGCCGCTGGTAAAACGTTAGATATAGCGATAAAGCTACACACTCTTTCTATTGTAGAACTGCGAACTGCAAACTGTGAATAAAGAATATATATGCTTCGTCGCAAAAACTTTCCCCTGCACTATCTCTGCGTGCCAAACTTTAATCAGTCAATATGGCGAAAGGCAGAACAATCGCACACATGGAGGAAAAACAATAAATCAATAGACACGATCTGAACGCGCAATTGACACACAGCAAGAACTAATTACTACTCAGTAATGCTGATATTGGGGGGAGTATAGACAGTGTCCTCGTGGACGTCTTTGCATTGATGCCATAGTCGCATCGANCAAAACGAATTACTACTCAGTAATGCTGATATTGGGGGGAGTATAGACAGTGTCCTCGTGGACGTCTTTGCATTGATGCCATAGTCGCATCGACTGCTGCGATAAGTATTTCGAGGTCATCTGCTTGCGCGGGTCGGCCAACTGCAACGACGCAGGGTCGACGGCGAGTCGCTTGTCGACGACGCAGCGACCATCCGAGTGGACGCGCGTGTGACCGACGTCGTCGGCCGTCGGTTCGCCGTTCGGAAAGGTCAACGGACGCAACTCGATCAAATGCTTCACTCGCCATAATCGTTCGTTCCACGTCGGCGTGTTCAGGAATACCTCCATCTTGCCCGGCTAAAAGAGATAATATGATAAAGTACTTCTCAACGATGTACACAATAAAAATAAGTTAGTTCGATAGACTTTGCGCGAGTTTATCCGAAAGAGAAGAGAGCAGACTATTAAATTTCTACTTTGGAAGTAAAATCATGTCGGCATCGATTTAGTCGATAGAAATGCTTATTCGAACCTTCCAGCCTTTGCCGAACAGAAATTCCACGTCGTTTTTAACCCATTTGACCTCGCCGCTGAGGTCCGGTCGATACAGCCAGGCGACCCAGAGTTTGGGCGGCGCGCCTTCGAGCCGATGGGGAAAGTGGTCGGGAAGGGCTTTATTCTTCGCATAGTCGTACTCGACGATTCCCTCTTTGCGGCGGGGAAGATAGCGAAAGCGATGATTATTAACCTTGTATACCCACTGATCTGTAATAATAATACTCATTGTGATAAACGTGCGCCACAGGCAAATCACTCACTTCGAATGACTTTCGCCATCGTCCAGTAGGTCTTGTCAGTCACCTACGAAATATCTGCAAATCGCGTTTATGAACGACACTAGTCACCTCAGTCAAGATATATTCCCAGTACCATTGGTTTGTCGATTTTATACGACACGATTGCACGATTTTAAACGAGATAACGAAACGTTTGATATGTTTATTCTGTGAATGAACCAAGTATTAAAGCAAACGAAACAATATTGTACAATTATTAGCCTTTCTTTCACAACCGTTCACATGTCAAATGCGATTATACACTACGGATGATCTCTCTCTGGTGGAGTTCGGTAAGGCAAGCCCAGCGCTTCGAAAACAGACTCTTCAGTTGGCGTCTCGATTGGATAGCCATCATTCAGCTGTTCGCCGCCCTGAAACTTTCAAATGACTGATTACGAATGAAGAAGCTCAAAATAGAATAAAGTGGCAGATAGATGTACGGCTATTTCTGTACAGATGTGCAATCAGGAAGGACATCGCAAAACGCTTAAACTACCTGTCGCATGACGCCGCCGCGAAGTCCGTGCTGATTCAGCCGCATGCCCATGGACTTGGCCTTGGCGTATATGGAGCGAGTGAAATGGGCGCTACCCGTGAAGTAGATGAGCGAGGTGGCGTACTGGTCGTAGGGGATGGTGATTATGTCGATGCGGCGGTGGTGACGGTTCTCTCCCGGTAGTCGGCACAGCCCCATATACTTGTGCTGATTGCCGTCGATGTTGCTCTCGACCAAATCATCGGTGAGGAAGCCTGCAAAGTGTCACGATTATGATAAATATACTGTGACACTTTATGCCGGCAGGAAAGAAGCACACTTGCCTTGTTGCGTCAGGTTGGCGACCAATTCGCCGAGGATGTTCTCGTGAGAGTGACCATCTTTATGCGTAATTAGAATATCCACATCGCCGCATGTTTCTTTCTCGCGTCTATAGCTGCCGCACGCCACGGCGATTAGATTCGGGTTTATTGCTCGTATGGCGTCTATCACCTGAAATATTCTATTGTAATATTTCTACCGCAGAAAAAAGGCAATATTGATTGCGCCTGTATTAACCCAATCTAACAGACAATGTGACTCGAGAAATTAGCATAAGGCGAATATGGCGGAATTTCAATATAATGGTAGATGGCGAATGTCGCCGTAACCGATAGAAATAGTCGATTATACGATAGTCGATTAACGCGCAGACCGAATATTGATCAGAGCACTCGGATTGGAAGCGAGTCAAAGTGGGGAAGCTATAGAAGACGCTGATTAATATTGTCAATACACTTACAACGTTGACAATTTCGGTAGCCTCCTGTCTGGGCATGCGTTGATTGATGTCGTCGTAGTGTTCGAGTCCGATCTTTTGCTGTCTGGTGAGATGGGCCTTTTCGCGGACGTCGTCGAGGGTGCGGAGGCCCTGGACGTACCACTGCTCGGCGACGGTGGGGCCGACGCCCCAGATGTTAGCGAATAGATTCATAGCGACCACCTTGTCGTTATGAGCGAACTCGTCGGCCTTACGCAGGGAGCCGCTCTCGCAGATCTCCCAAATCTTTTCCGCCAGTCGTGCGCCGATCGTCCGCAAACCCACGCAGTCCTCCCGCGATTCGATGCGACGCGGCAAATGTTTCAGCGTCTCGATCGCCTTCTCGTAACTCAGCGCTCGCCACTTGTCGTTCGTGCTCTTGTAGCCGTCCGCCAAGATTTGCAACTGACTGGTGATGTGCTCGTTGTGGTTCACGCGCTGCGACGCCGCCGATGCATCGCTGCTCGATGTTTCGCATATAAAGTGTCGCGGTCTCTTCGTCGGGCTAGGACCGTCCGTGTCGGCGGTTGTCGCCGCAGTGGCATCTGGAACTTTTCCATTCTCACAGAATGTACAATTGTGATATAGGATATTGCTCTGCGTGTATTGTTCCCCATTAAGGCCAACCAAAATCAAAGAAAAACTATTACCTTTAGCATCCTCTTCCTTCGACGAAGCGCCGTTCGGCTTGCTTTCAGATTCCGTATCGTCAAGATGGTGTTTCAAACTTGTCCGTTCCTTTTTCACAGGTTGCTCAATCTGGTAGGAAGCGCAGTCAGTCACTCGTTGTTTGCTTTTCAGAGAATGACTGATCCACCTGGTTCGCAGAACGCTAACGCATTCCGGAAGAGTGGCGAAATCGATTCTGTCGGCGGGCAGATCATCGTCGGCGAAGACGTGCGTTGCCGTCAGCAAATCGGTCGCCAACGCGGCGCCGTTCTTCACCAATTGATTCTCCAACAGCTGCCTTCTTTGCTTGCCGATGCCGTTCGGCAGCACGAAGGCCACAATGCCGGAAAACATTGTCAGAAAACTTCCCACGGACTCTCATCTGCTTCCTGCAACGAGTGCGCCAAATTGCAGTCGTAAAACAAAGAAAGAAAGAGAGAGAGAGAGAGAGAGAGAGAGAGAGAGAGAGAGAGAGAGTA
Organism: Plectus sambesii; assembly: GCA_002796945.1. Classification (NCBI taxonomy): domain Eukaryota; kingdom Metazoa; phylum Nematoda; class Chromadorea; order Plectida; family Plectidae; genus Plectus; species Plectus sambesii. The sequence continues at coordinate 7,181 of NIUQ01001834.1, forward strand.
TTAGTCGGGGCACTCTCAATTTAATCAATCTCACTGCAGCAAATAACTGAGACCTCTCAATGCTCTGCGCAACAGAAAAAGGCGAACGGAGTTTGGCTGCCAAAATCAATCCCTTTCAATAAAAAATCACTTACTGTCGTTAGTCAGGCATAATTAGTGCGTCGAGCAACGGCCTTGAAGACAGCGAAGGCAATGCTGCGTGAATAATCACGCAGAGGTTGCCATTTTCTTGTTAGTTGCAGCATTTTTACTCAACTCGACTGCACGGCGTCAACTTGGCTGGATTGGCAGCTATTTTGTTTCCTGTGCTGTAGATTTGATCGAAATGGGCAACATTCATACAGTGGGTCCGAATGAAGCGTTGGTTGTTTCGGGTACGTAAATTCATCTCAATGCACCTTCAACTTATTTTGCTTTTATTTGCATGATTAAGTATTAGATACTGGTCATTTTCTTGCAGTTAGCGATGGAACAGCAATGTGTAATCGGTGTTTATTTCAGGTGGCTGCTGCGGGGCTGCCAATAAGAAAATCACCATCGGCGGCTGGGGATGGGCGTGGTGGTGTGTGACGGATGTTCAGAGGTAAAATTTCCTCATATTATCGTGTTATTTACGCGTGTTGAGTGTTTGTCTTAGGCTGAACCTGGAGGTAATGACGCTGAACCCGCGATGCGAACACGTGGAAACGGCCCAGGGTGTCCCACTGACTGTGACTGGCGTAGCGCAGGTCAAAGTGATGACCGAGAAAGGTCTGCTCGAAACTGCCTGCGAGCAGTTCATGGGCAAGCCTGTACAACATATCGCCGAAGTCATCCTTCAGACGCTTGACGGCCATCTTCGAGCCATTCTCGGTAATGAAATTCTTCAACCACTAAAATCTGAATGCGCAAAAGATCTCGTACACACTCATTTCATCACCACCGATGAGTCATCAAAATTAGTGGGAGCCGAAAGAGCTATGCGTGGCATACTGTCAACGCATCCTTACATCGGTCATATCAATGGAATTATTTTTGTAAGAATCCGTTTGCAGGTACAATGACTGTGGAAGCTGTGTACCAAGACCGTGAAAGCTTTGCCCAGTTGGTGCGCGAAGTGGCGGCGCCCGACATTGGCCGAATGGGCATGGAGATCCTCTCGTTCACCATCAAGGATGTCGTCGACTCAGTCGAATATCTCAACTCGCTGGGCAAAACACAGACGGCCAACGTGAAACGCGACGCTGAAGTGGGTGTCGCAGAGGCAAACCGCGACGCTGGCATCCGCGAAGCCGAATGCCAAAAAGCCGCGTTGGATGTGCGCTACGTGGTCGACAGCAAGGTCGCCAATGCCCATCGCGAGCTGCAGCTGCAACAGGCGTCCTTCGATCAGGAAGTCAATACCAAGGTACGGCGTGTTCTGCTGGGAAAGCGGTTGGAGCTCTCAGTTAGAGATAGCGAAGATAACGAACTCTTTCTCAATATGCACTTCATTTTTTCATACTGTTCTTCATATTTTATATATCCTCAACTGTCTAAATCGGCTAACGAGTAACTTTGTCCATCAGAAGGTCGCTGGACCGAAACCATTTCATATGTGGTTAGTGATCGCGGTGAAATTTAAGGCGAATGTGACGATGTGATTCTCAGTGTGCGTGCAATAATCGTGTAGGATATAGAAATAACTAATACTCGGGTCCCCGTATGCTGTACACGTGCGTCATATTGCTCAACCGCAACTGCCTACTACACTTGAAATGGTTTTGGTCTAACCGCCAGCCTCCTTTCCTCAAGTGGCATGGTATCTTAATACCAAATACCTCCTCTTACTATTTTTGCCAGTGTTATATATTGTAATGCAACTGACGTTCATCTGTCAACTTTAGCGCGCCCAAGCGGAGCTTGCTTACAAACTGCAAGCGGCGAAAGAGCAACAAGCAATTCGTCAGGAAGAGATTCAGATCGACGTCGTTGAGCGCCGTAAGCAGATCGCGATCGAGGAGAAGGAAATTGAGCGCAAAGAGACGGAGCTGTTCGGTACTGTGCGTCTGCCCGCCGAAGCGGAAGCATTCAAAGTGCAGACGATCGCCGAAGGCAAAAGGTACATCCACTTCTTGCTCTATTGCATTGGCTGTTAACTTTGAAGTCATATTTGATTTTGACTGTCCATGTATTGCAATTGCGGGGCTCTTCGGGTTGAAGTTCCATTAACATGATCGATTACGCTTGCCGTGCGCCTTGACTTGACCGTTATCTGCTCGGCCATTCTCAGTGCAACGCTTTCAGAACGAAAGTGATCGAGGAGGCGCGCGCTCACGCCGAAGCGACGAAGATGAAGGGTTCGGCCCAGGCGGCGGTCATCCAAGCGGTTGGCAGAGCCGAGGCCGAAAAAATGCGCATGAAGGCGGGCGCCTACAAGCAGTACGGCGACGCCGCCATCACCGCCCTCGTGCTCGAGGCGCTGCCAAAGGTTCGTCATGTTATCGCATCGCGTCCTTCGATAGGCTATTTGCGCCACACTCCGAAATGCCAACGATGGCGTGTAATGACGCTTTCAATTTGGCGAAATTATTCGGATATGCGCAATTTATTGCCGTTGGCTAGCAACGGCCTTCTGGAGTCGGCTCATTTGTAGCCTCGATGATCTTACCGTGAACAATTCCTTTACCACATGCTCAGTGTTTGCCGCGGTCATTCGGGTCGCCATGGCATTCGAAAACAAAGTAATGATCTGTAATGACTTTTTTCTCCCACCTAGCGAAGGGTTCCGCTGCTTGGGATTTCACGCGTCAGGTACACTTGAGATTTTATGAATTTAGTAACGTTCAAGGGAAAGAATTGAGAATGCATTCTTGATAATTGAATGATAAGCTTCGCGCGGAATTTTGAAAGTGAAGCAATTGACAGTTTTTGCATGCAAATCATATTGCGCTTCGTCAATTGTCCGTCAGCCTATATTGTGATGAAATTTTCAGATTGCTGCCGAGGTGTCGGCACCGTTGAGTAAGACGAGAGAGATTGTGATTGTGGGCGGAAACGATCGAGCGACGTCGGAAATGGCTCGTCTTGCTGGCTCGCTGCCACCGACCGTACAGTCCCTGACTGGAATCGATATCACCAAGATCATCCAGAAAGCTGTCGGCGCCAATTAGTCCTATCCATCCTATTCAACATGCATCTGGCCAACTTCTCTTAGTATTTATTATTATTTCCTTTCCATACTGTCTCTCACACGTTACAATTTCATTGGGAAGCTCAGTCGATCTTTGTACAGCTGAATCCAGTGAATGTATATAGTAGGGTTTAGGTAGAATCTGAGAGTTTCTCGTGCCGTTTTCTGCTTTGTATTTACTCCTGTGCACGCGTTACGTTGTTGCGCTCTTTTGCTAAGAAGTCGCTGTCCGCTTTATATCATATACAATATCTTAAATATTTGTGGGATAGAAAGCTCAATTATCGGTGAAAGTTCTTCGTTAACTTGTCGATGCGTGTGAGATCAGTCGTTGAAGTGAACGACGCGCTACGCCGTTGATCTCTGTTGTCATAACAGAAGGAATCTACTCTTTCTATCAATTGTTTGCGAGTGTGCATTTACGTCACTTTGATTTGAGATTCTGTACCGCTTTTCGTCGAATGAAGTGATGTGGCTGTTGTTATGTTTCTCATATATCGAAAAATATATACACCAGAAAAACGTGTTGTTGCCGCGAGCTAGACAAGTGCCGGCTGTTCAGCGATTTTGACCGCACGCTGAAAATGGAGGCGTCGAGCTAGCAGAGCGGCTGGTCACTGATGATCGTGGCGGAGTAGCGCGGGCAAATAGTATGATCTACTGCGTCTGCGTTCTACGACAGTCTATACGCTCAGTTGATCTGATCAAAGTTGGGCTTTTAGTGAGTCTGCGTGACGGTCACATTGAACACAGATCACCCTTCGCAAACAGTAACCAATTGCGGCCGGCGGGCAGTAGGGAATCCTATTTTGCAGGATCGAGTGGTATTCCGCAAAAACTGCAGCGTTTGCGATTTCGATATTAGTTTAAAATGAGGAAGATGACCATTACCGTCGAAGACAATGGATGGTGCGTAAAACGAAATCAAGGTCGCGCCAGGTGTGATTAGAATCTGAGTGATGCGGACACAACAGTACCGATAAAATCTACATCTGCGGACAATCTGTTGGTCCACTTGTCAACTTCCTTCTCAACTGATCATTTCGTCCTTCTGATCTCCGCCCGTCTGACTAGGAAGAGAGAGCATCCAGTATCATCCAGCGTCGCCAATGGCGCTATCGTTGCTTCTCGTCAGCATCACGGTCAGTTTGCCACAGATTATCATTGTATCGATCAGTCAGCTAGAGATCTGGGGAATATGTCATATATATAATAGACCCTAAATTGTGCTCTTGCTTGCACGGGAAGCAAAGATGTTAATTCTGACTGACTGCAGTGAGCAAAATGAGGTTAACCTGGCGGATGTCAGTGATGTTCATGGAACGCTCCCAATCGCCCCGCAAGGAATTTTGCGGGCCACTTTCTCGCTTCCCTATGCTTCATATGTGAGCGGTCCAGTTGCGGCGCTTAAAAATGCTTGCAGACCGGGCCGATTCTTCACAAATTAGCGCGTATTGTCTTAAAATGGTAATGTGTCAAATTATTCTAAAATCGACTACAGCGATTTGTACTTTCTTTTATACTAGCTACGAGCCACATTTTCGGCTTAGGGTTAGACCGTGGGTATGGGGACTGGGTCACCGCTACGGCTCGTTTAACGATACGATGGCGTTATTCCACAAACCGTATCAAGGCGGGTTCACACCAAAATTTGCGGTTCGAACTGTGAACATTACACCTTCCACCAGGACCATTGCGTGTGATCGTCCATGCCGAAATGACTGTAGCTATAATCGCGATTCTCAATGCAGGTGCTTTATTTCTCGCCAACCGCATGCATTCCTATCGACAACGGCCTAGTACTGAAGCAGAGACTAGTCTCGGCAGGACCACGTAAGATGATCAACCGTGCATCTCCGTATTCAGCTTCATCATTTCAGCAACCAAAGTTTGCAACTCCGTCGCAGATGTTATGTTCATAGTGGATGGGTCGACATCGATAGGAGAGGACAACTTTGAAATAGTGCGCATATTTTTGAGAGGCGCGGTTGAGACGCTCACCGCCCAAGCGGCCAGCACGTGGTACTCGACCGTGCAGTTCTCGGGCATCGCTCGCACAGAGTTCTCCTTCAAAACCTTCGGTGACGACTCCGAGAAAGTTAAAGGTCCGTTTCCACCACTCTTTTTTAAACCACTATGCGACATTCGAAGCCATCTCTCCCCTTGCAGATTACTTCTCGAAAATGCCCTACTTGCGAGGAACGACAACGATCGGTAAGGCCATCGACTACGCCATCGCCAAGGAGATGACGGCGGCTTCCGGCAACCGCGAGGGCATCGAGGACATCGTCATCGTCATCACCGACGGACGGTCTAGTGACGACCCCAAGCCGCCCGCCGACCGCCTTCGCGCACTAGTTTGTCGTTTCACCTATTGCGAGCGCCTTTATACTAAGAACCCGACTCTGTTCGAGACAACAAAATCGGTTTCCGACGAAAGATTCACTCGGATCAGTTGTCTGTTCTTGTTAAAATGAACATCATATTCTTTGCTTTTTCTATCCTATCTTAAAATTGGCATTAAAGGGAGCGCAAACGTTTGCTATCGGCATCACAAACGCTGTCGACAAGGACCAATTGGTGGCGATCGCCGGTTCGAACGATTCGGTCATTTTCGTCACCGATTTCACCAAACTGGACAACACTGCCAAAGAAACGCTGCTCTCGAAGCGGAAATGTGTCACTGTCACACGTAAGCATTTGAAACGCGACTTTACTGCGCTCTGCATACAGGCAATCTTTTCACAGTTTCGCGTATGACATAAATTTGCTCGCCAATCGCCTAACTTTTCTATCTATAACTTACAATCGTGCCGAAAGTAATTTACATATAAGGACACGAGCAATCGCAACGAAGAGAAAACTCTATAAATGTGTTTGCGTTGACCTGCTACTGTTCGCCGTCCTTGACTTTATAGCCGAGTTTATGGGCGACGCCCTCGTACACGGGTGACTTGACAAAACTGACGTATCGGGAGCGCTCGTTGTCGCCCGGCGTCTTGTCCACCTTTTTGTGCGTACTGTCGCAGAAGGGTCGGGTATCCGTCTGCTTGCACATGCACATCCACTTGTCGCAATCCTTCTCCGCCACAAACTCCACCGGTCGCAAATTCGTAACGCCCTGTCGCTTATGCGAGTTGTCGCACCACGGCTGAAGATATATTCCCGTCAGTGCTGTCGAACGAATCGCCAATACTACGAACATTATATACCCATATAACTTAGTTTAATTTCTCTACTACTAGGCAGATATCATATTAAATACTGAAAATTGCTGACATTAGGTGGAATGAAAGTTACTAAGCGCAACTCCTCTACTTCACATGCAACCGAAGCGATGTGAGGTCAAATGAATAGGCTACCTGATTGGCACTATTGCCACAGGAGCACCACTTGTATGTCTTGCCCTTCTCCAGGTGCACTTTGACTGGCTTCTTGACGGCGCCCACAGCCTTCCACGGCAACACGTCAGAGCCGCCTTTTACAGTGATTGAAGAGTCCGACATTCGCGCCTGAAAAGACCGCTATTTTAACTGAAATTCTTTATTTCAAAAAACTATTCAAATACCACAGATGTGTGCAGCAACCTCGCATGCTGCCCGCACTTTGAGGCAAACATCCTTACAGGTGTCTCTGAAAAAAAGCGTCGATTGAGTGTAAAATGACATAAAATAGCCTAACGTGCAGCAAAATGGAAATAATCCTGAATGTTTCCCAGTTTAAATTTTAAACCTGATATAATCTAACAGTTGAAATCGGCGTCGACATTCAAAATATTGCCATAAACATTCCGATATCAATGCAGTTTCATTTTAATTCAAGCCACCTCTTTGAGTATTCGCACAGGTTGCACGAAAGTGTTCGGTCGGTCGGTGTGTTGCTCGCGATAGTACGGTGATCCATTCCAACGCGTCCTGACAATGGCGGCAACTCTAACACGATATTAACGTTTCAGAGCAGCCGATATTGTCTGGCGAGCCACAATTGGACATTACTTGCGGTGCAACGTCGATAAAGATCGGCGCCGAGACTCGAAATCCGTTCGAGGGCAATGTGTACGCGAAAAATCACTTTGCCGAACCCGAATGTCGCCTAAAAGCGAACGGCACGCAAAAATACGCCGAGATTGAGATTCCTCATGGCAAATGTGGAACAACTCGTCGACGATCGGTATGAAGGGCAATAAATGCATAGTGCTGCTTCGAATTACCTCATAGGAAGACGAGGCTAGCACTCGAATTTTCTTACTATTCACTCATTCATTCATTCATTCATTTATTTGTCACTCGGTCCCCTTGTTTCATCCTGCATACTTTTGCCAAAACCTGATCAAGGTGCACATATCGAAGCAGCACACTCGGTTTGATGTGTTTTAACTCACTGGCTTACTCTAGCTGAACCCGAACGGACTGTTCATCGAACAGACAGTCGTTTTCTCATTCCATCCGTCAGTTCTAACGAAAGTCGATCGAGCATTCAAGGTAGGCTCTCGAGTCCGGCGGCCGCCGCACACCCATCAAACGACTAAACGACAGATCACTTTAGGTTCGATGCTTCTACATGGAAGCCGCCAAGACAGTTGATCAGGAAATTGCCGTCAGGTGGAAAATTATTTCATTGCCATATGGCGTGATGATCATTTCAATTTTAGCGTGCTATCAACGGGCTTAGCGACGAACCAATTCGTCATGCCAGTCTGTCAGTACAGTGTGCATTCGGAGTCTCCAACAGGACCGCCGGTGCGCTTCGCCCTGGTCGGCATGCCGGTCTACCACGTGTGGGAATGCGACAACAGTTGCGTTTTTTTAATGTTTACGGGAAGGGACGGCGCTCGACTGAGGCACTTGAGACACCTTTCTTCTCTGCTGCTCATTCTGTATAGCATGTGGAAGCACTCTTTGTTCAGAAACACTTGCTTAATCATAAGTGCCACACGCCTCCAATTTTATAGCAACTCACTTCGCATTCAGTATACTGCAATTATTCTTAGTATGCATTGAAATGTTGAAAAAATTGACGTAATTTATTTTGGCTAAAATTATTTATTTAGAAGTTCAATATGAACGGGCGTGAGCGGTTGTTTAGTTTGACGCGCGCGTTACGCTGCTAAAAAAATATGAGTATTGAATCAATATTTGATTTTTAAAATAACCGAAAGTTTGTTTTTGTCACTTTTTGGGTCAAATGTATAAACAGCGCGCGATCCGGTCCAACTTGTTACCAGGATTCTTTTCATTTTGAATAAAGTGGCGCAAGTTCACTTCGTTCAGACGCCATAGTGCACGTTTACCAAAGTAGCTATGTCATGCGGTTTGTCACGCGTTGCAGCTCAATCGGGCGACCTGTTCAAGATGCGAGTATACAACTGTTATGTCGACGATGGTAACGACAGCCGAGTTCAGCTGCTTGATGAGGCCGGGTACGAAAATTCGCTTGACTTTTTGCTAAACTATTAACTGATAAACCGATAATGCTATTAGGTGTCAAGTGGATAAATTCCTGCTGCGGAGCCTTGAGTACGACCAATCGGGAATGCGCGCTACCCAAGAAGCGCACGTGTTTAAGTTCGCCGATCGAGCCCAACTGTTCTTCCAGTGCCAAATTGAGCTCTGCGTAGACATTGAAGGTGGATGTCAAAATACGGTACAATAGTCATGATACTGTCATTGCGCTATTTGTATTTCTTTAGCCTCCTCAATGCGGCGAGCAAACGACGAGCAATTCGACATCTGGCGGTGAAACAGCGACTACAGGTAATTCGATCGCCATTACTACGACTTTATTCGCATTCTTTGACGCAGCAGCAGCTGTTACAGATGAAACATCGCAATCAACAATCGCATCGGGAAGCGCAGCATCTACAACAGAAGCAGCTTCGGTGATCGACAGCGCACCGGCCGAGACGACCACCAATTCAGTAGAACCGGCTGAAGCCGCAGAGAATGCATCCCTCCCGACGATTCGTAAAAAGCGTTTCTACGAAAATGAGCTGACGATGCCGGCCGACAACATTGTATACCAGACTGACGTCTTCACAGACTTTTTGGAAGTGGCCGGGCAGGAAGATGTTTCTTTGACAGGTGATGCTAACACTGCACTTCCACAGTCCCTCGTCGCAGGCATACCGCCTACATTCGTTTGCATGACGCACTTGGGCTTAATACTATATATTGGCGTGTGTTTTGTTAGCTTCCTGCTTGCTGCAATTACCACCTTTTTTGCGATTCGCCCACCGGTCGTCAAATTTTTCGCATGAACGAACCGGGATCGACACTAGTGCAGTCCATGCGTGCTCTGAAGTTGCGAACGAAGTGCAATTTCACTGCTCAATAACTTTGATTATAGCTCATAGTATTTGATGAACTCATTGCGCAATCGACTGTGTCCATTGATCGCTAATCGTGTTTTGTGTTTATGTATTCAGTGTCGGTAGAACTAAATGAAAAATATTAGGTATTTGTGATGGCTGCGAAATGAAGTGACGGCTGACGTGCGTATGACAGAAAGTCAACACAAATAGTTCAAAATAGAAAAGAGTAACTATGTTGAACACTAGAGGTGAAATGTTTAGCAGTTGGCGAGAGCGGAAGAAGAAGTCGCGTGCTCGTTCAGCTCGCCGCTAGTCGCTCAGACATAAACGCGCGACTGGGGCGGTCGGACAGCTGCCGGCCACCGAGAGAAGAAGAGCCAAATGTAAACATTGAAACCAACTGAAAAAAATTTGTGCCGGCGCCCGGCCTAAGGCGTCCGTTTCTTCTCCATTCTTAAGATGTCCGAGCGACCGGAATAGCCCCTAGGGAAAGCACGATATACATGAGAGGGACTGTCGGCCGGTTGTTGACCTGGCCGCGTGGCCTAGTGACGACAGGACGAGCAGCGGCGCTCTCTGCCAGACGGGACGATTGGTCGTGCGTCGGCGGTCCATCTTCCGAGTAACGCTTAGACGAAGCAGCGCCGCCGCCTCTTTGTTAAACTCGCGCGACTCGAATGTCGTCGTTGCGCGGCCAGACGCGGCCATCGACGCTCCCGGCGTAGTCCTCCCTCCCCATCTGCTATCCTTTCGATAACTGAATACACGGCGCTAATGTGCGCTCGGTTCGTCTCTAATGCGAAAGAGATTTCAAAGCGCGAGAAATTATTTGATACCCGGCCGACCGTCGTCGCGTAAGCAAATGATTTTAACGTCGAATTAATGAGACAGATGGCGACCGAACTGGCAACGAAGACGGCGGCGATGTTGCAAAGGTCGCAGTCTCTTCAAGTGGACGACGATCGCAATTCGCTGCCCAAATCGTGTATATGGGACTGGCCCTTCTGCGACGAAGGAGTCGCCAAGTGCGTTGTGACCAAGGAGAAGTTCACTGTATGCCTCGAGTTCAACAGCGCCAAAGGAGAGCGATTCTGCACGGTTTGTTCAACGTCATCGCTAACTGACTTTTTGTGACGAGATGGCGTTTCAGGCAAAAAAGTTTGACCAAATCAAGGAGTCGAACTTCAGTTGGTCTCTGGGACTGTCGTCGGCCGACAATGGCACAAGTTTCTGGAAGGTTAATATTGAGATTCTGCGCAACTTGAATATGATCGCGATCGAGGCATTCCGCGACATCAGTCGACTGAATGAGCGGGGCAAGACGTTGCGTCGAGTGCGCAAAGTGTATCGCCTGCCCGACCAGTTCGACATCGCCACGCTGCAAACCAGTTCGTTCGGCAGTGGTTCGATCACTCTGGAAGTGTTCCCACGAACGGAGACGCCGAAGAGCAGCGTGGCTCATCGCCGGCTCGTCAACGGACATCACCTGAAGCGGTCGGGATCGGCAGTTGTGGGTGATTGATGAATGATTAACGCGCAGTTGCAGTCATTTCTTGTATCATAGCCATGCCAATGCAGGCCATTCCTCTCCCAATTGTTGGCTTTCCCTTTCCTGCTTTCACGACACTCTCTTTCATAGTACCTTTTATTTTCCATTCAATTTGAAATTGAAATTCACTTTTTCATAAGCATATGTATATATCTGCACGTTTGATGACGTTGAGGAAAACCGCGAGCAATGCATAGCGATCACAGAGTAAAACTGAAGAACAAAGCAAGACAGCAGCAGCAGCAACAGCACTGTACAATATCGCTGTGGATCTTCACGACTTGCTCGTGTGCTCGGTCAGCGGAGATTTCGGCAAGCGACCAACCTGACTGAGGGAGCGTAATTTAGAACGGCCAAGGACCGAAGCAACTTGGGGGGACAGGGGCTGAACTGGATCGACGGTGCTGTCGGAGGACGACTCGGAGCTGAAAAATGAGAAGAGCGCGTTCGATTGAAATGCGACATTGAAATGAAAAGTACGCACATCTTCAGTCGACCGATATTCGGAGCAGGGAAGCGACCAATAGGCACAACGGCGCCATTCTGACTGGAAGCACGAATGCGAAGACTCGACGATGTGGGCGAATGGCGGAAGGGATTGCCGAATCGCCGACGGTGCCCCATTGCTTTCACCAGGATCAGCGTGTCCAGTCGCGGGATGACTCGCACGCAGTTCTCGATCTCCTCGTCCGTCACCGTCACCAGATGACAGTTGTCGAGCTCGCTCGGCATCGGGCACGTGCCGCCGCGGGTCACCCACGGATGCTCCTACCAACGCAATCATCAACCACTCACATTCCAACTCGCCCAATAAACCTTCTTTCCCTTTTAATTCATCAGAAATTATGACGAACGCTTTGTGCCGACTACGAGCGCATATAAAGTAATTCCGAGCGCCCAAATGTCCTGCGCTCGTCCGCTGTAGAAAAAGGACGAATCTTCTAAAAATAAGGAAAATTAATGCTAATTCTAGCAGGTCTAAGATGCACCTGTTAGCGCTTCGGGAGCCATAAATGCCGGAGTTCCGGCTGTGCCGGACAGAAACGCGTCGAGCCCTTCGAATTCGCTCGAAACGCCAAAGTCGGCGATTTTCACCTGACCCGTTTCGGAGAGCAAAAGGTTGGACGGTTTGATGTCCCGATGGACAATCTTTTGAAAGTGAACTGAAATACGGCGCATGACGCACGTCGATAGAAAGGATCTCAACGAACGGTATTCGAGGCCTCTGACGATGTCGCGAAAATAGTTCCAGGCCATCTCTTCACTCAGCGGATTATTCGTCGGAACCTCCAGCACGGACCTAAATTTGCTCTCTCAGATAACAACAAATAGCAGAATAAAGAGCAATGTTTAAAATGTACACACCCCCGTTCCACGTACTCGAAGACCATGTAAAGGTAGTTATCAGACGGATCGTCCAATACCTACAAATAGTTTATTAATCAATAGTAATTATATCGTTCGAAATGAAAGACGCCACCTCGACCAGTTTGACTATGTTTGGATGCGAAAGCTTCTTTAGAATGGCAATCTCGCGATGGACTTGCTGCAGAGGATCTCGTTGCACTTGCTGCGGTTTGCTTTTTCTGGGTGGCGGTCGCCCTATAACGACGCGGCTATTATCAGACTTCCGCACGGGCGTCCTCGTCGCCACCCCGACAGGCGCGGGTGCACACGCAAACAGCCCTACTAAGCGCACTTACGGAAGCACGCAAACTTCTTCATCAGCTTCATCTTGTCGAGCACTTTCAATGCCTGAAACCGACACTTCAGCGCCGTTGCCGATCGATTAGCAAATAGGACAACGTACATAGAGGTTCTTGTCTTGTTCGTTATAGGCCAGCTTTACAATTCCATACGAGCCCTGAAAGAGAACGCTTGCACTTTCTGTTTTTTCTCTCTTACTATATTTACGATGACGTCAAAAATAATTCTTGGCGCAAAGATGAATACAGCGCAATTACAGATATTCAACGTAAGCGAAAGAAAACAAGTGAACGGAGAATACACAGAGCAAAACCTGATCGGCGAGATCAAACAGAAGCTGATAGCCGCCGATGAAGCAACGATTCAGCGAGCTGTCGGCCATATCGCACAATGACACAATGCCGCTGGACGCGCGCCGTTCGCCTCCAATTACTCGACTGCGAATGAGAACGAGGCGGAACGCGACTGAAGCCGGTCGGTCGACCGGGTTAATTGGCCCTCTCCAGCGCCCCGGTCTCTGCAGGCTATCTCGCCATCTCCCGTCGCCTCACTGCCGCTAATTGGGTTTCAAACCACTAAGCGACGGGGCGAAAGTGTTAAAACAACAGTATCGCTATGATTGACGCCGTTATTTTCGCCTACTCTCTCAGTGAATGGCGCACGCTATGATCGCGTTCCATCATCCACCCTGTCATTATTCCTAAACACTCACCATTCCAATTTCTTCCATGAGACGATACTGGTTAAGTTGAATGTAGCTTTGCGCAACGTGCTGATCGACCACGTGCACATGGCGAGTAGGCCGGCACAAGTTGGGCGACATGCCCGACGGTCTGATGGCGGCATCCTCATAAATCGCCTTTGAGCGGGTAAGTCGGCGATTTTGGTACGTCGTGTCCGACTGCTGTCTCACCATGGGCGTATCATGCAAAGAGATCTTCCTGAAAGAGCCACTTTAACAGGCGTATAGCGAGGGAGTGGCAAGAAAGCAGAGCGTCACAAGGCGGTTACGGAGTTACCGATGGATAACTAATACTCGACACTGCTCGGAAGGCCAATGAAGGAACGCATGGTGCGCTTGTTCGGCTTATCGGCCCGCACCCCTCCAAACGAGATGGAAACGCCCCGAAAAGTCGCTGGCCGAAAGGATGTCTTGGCTAATCATATTGCGCGCCTGAGCCACATCAGCGCTCACCCGACGGAGACATGCTTCAGCGGCTCGGGCGTCATCGAGCTCGCGTCTTCGGGCCGTTCGGCCGATGTCGTTGTCGACGGCGATTCGATCATATCCAATGCGAATGGGCGACGTTCGTCATCCGAGGCGATTGGCCGAGTCGATCTGCCACCAAGTTGCTACCGCTGCTCATGATCACGCGAGCCCACGCGAGCCGCCGGCGCATCCGCGGCGGGGCTCAATAACCTTACCGGAGTTCGCACGTTTCGTATTAATGCAGCGCTCAGTAGCTGTCGCTTCGATCGACCCACAACCGAAACGCGCCGTCCACAGCTAATAAATTTTGCCAATTCCGATGCCTCCTCTCGAGCAGCAGCAACCCGTTCGACGCAAGGCAAATATCCATCGCGCGCAACCTCGCGCTCGCTCTTCCATCCGCGCCGTCGCGTTACAAATGCTCGTCAACAGAGGTAAACCGATCTTCTCTCCTAATTTCTTGGCACGCAGAAAAAATATTCAATAGGCTTTTGTCAGTGGGTACNGTCGCGTTACAAATGCTCGTCAACAGAGGTAAACCGATCTTCTCTCCTAATTTCTTGGCACGCAGAAAAAATATTCAATAGGCTTTTGTCAGTCGGGTATTCATGGAGAACACGCGCTTCCGGCAATCTTGTCCCGACAGCATATATCTCATGCTTTCAAATCGACTAGGGGCAATAACTTCCCGCAACAAACGATCCAAACGACCATCTTGGGGCAAGCGGCGACAACGATCGCCTCAATGCGAGCAATGCGCGACACATTCTCTCGGAACTCCGATAACCGCACCTCTCATACAGAGGCGCCGCTCGATCAATTGAGGGCATATATATATGTATTCAGATTTCGGGGAAACTCGGATACCTTTGAGCCAAACATTAATCGAGGACATAGAAAGCTTTGCTACGTAAAAGGTCGCGCCAGTTCTATGGCGCAATTTTTTGAGCGCGCTTCACTTCCTCATATCCGCTTGGATCTTGGCCAACTCTGGTCGCCTCGGAGCGTTTTCACACGTCTTGTTTTTCAATAAAGCAGACTTGGTTGGTTTTCGTAGAGCGATGAGGTCCAATTTCATTCCGGCCGTCAAAAGCCTAAGACGAACCGAGCCGGCTCCGCAGGCCACTGTGGACTGGGATTGGAAGCAAATAGGCGAGCACGTCTGCCAGCACATACCCCGTAGAAGACGCCAAGGATTTTCCATCGTTCTTCTCGAGATTGTGACGCGCGAGAAGGCGGGGCCAGCTGACTGAGTCGGTCATATTGCAGTGATGAGACAATCACAGGAAACGGTGGGGCTCTAGCCGGTGACGTGGTCGGTTTTCAGCGCAGATTCTATTAGACGAATCGCATTGTCGACTAGCGGCAAGCGCACAGGCTACGCGCGGCCTTTCAATCGATTTCGACTAGGATCGCGTTGCGCAGTCGCTTCCTGACGGGTCCGGTCACAATGCGTGTCAACCCCGTGCGCACACAGTAGCAACAACAACGTATAGCGCACGATCGCGCGCGCGCGCGCGCGCTAGCACACGCACTTACTTCATCTCCTTGATCGGTACTTCCATCGACGCCGAACGGATCGGCAGCAATCTGTCGGCTCGCAGCAATTGATTGTGCGAGTTAGCGGGGCCGACGTCGTCGCCCTCGTCGTTGTCGTCTTCGGCGTTGGACGGCGGTGGAGAGCAGTGGCCATTGCCGTTGATGATGAGTTCGCTACCGGTTAGGTACTCGTATGGATGAGCGGCTTTGACGGTCGGCGTGCTCGTCTCGATGACGATGTCGGGCCGATTGCGGATCGTCAGCGGCTTGACCATCGAGCCAGGATGCATCACGGCGTTCGTCGCATTGGCCTGCAAGCGACAGCTCTATTTCCGATCCCTAAGAGTGCTCTGCTCGGTCGGGCGGCATCGCATTCAGCCGGAAAAAAGACTGCGAACGGGGACTGCGACAAGCGGCATAACGCTCTACACCGGCAGGTATGCCGAGCAGCTGTCAAAAGAAGCGAAACTCAAACCGACCAACAACTCGGACTCGTGCGAGAAGCCGTGCCACCAACGAGTCGTCATCGACACGGAATCGCGTAGCAGCAACCGGGAAGGCGAATGAAAAGCACCGACGGGCGGTCGGCCAGCGGACAGCGCCATCAGCGTCGATCGTCAGCAGACCGAGCTGCGGAAACCGAGGTACCGACAGTCGAGCGGCGCGATCAGCGCCCGACAACCACAGAGGGGATAATGTTTGCCGTCAGGCCAGGCGCGTACAAATATCATAGCGAGCTCAAGTGGTTCTGGTGCCGCTCGCAAGTTGCCTGCCACCTAAGTGCGAGTTTCAACCTGTGCGCCAAGCGAACACGTGCGCTCCCATCAAGTACCACTCGAACATGCCTTTTCCTGACTGACTTCTCTCCCATCATCGCGCCGACAGGGGTTCTCTCGTCTTCACGTCACTCGCAAAACGGAATCATACTAGAAGCTAGTCGGAATAAAGAAGAATCTAGTCGTCGTTAGGATTCATCAAGGAAGTGCGCTCAACGGATTTTCACATTGCGAATCTACTTATTTTCCGACGCACCATAAGACAGAGAGGATGATGAGAAGGATGGGATGATAAGGGGCGCAGACTGGACATTTGCTTCCTAATGCGACTCAGAAGGGACTGCGAGGGAACTACGCGCCGACACGACCATTACGTAGCACCACCCATTCGCACTTAATTTCTGCGGACGAGCAGATGTCGCCGCTGCGGCTGACAAATGATTAATTTTGGCCGCTGATGAAGGCGCGAGTTACGCGACAGCCCTAAGCTACAAAGCTGCACGACTCTGGACGACGGCGACGGTGGCGGACGACTACAATGCGACGCGATCAACGTTGCTCGACTGCTCTACACGAGGACGTGGAGCGCGCGGGAGCCGATCCGATACAGCCGACGGAGGGGACGGTGCCTGCTCCATTATGCATCACGGTCATCATCATCAATCGCTCGAGTGGCCGGCGAGACATTTCGCCAGAATCGGCGCCCGCAATTGACGTGGCCGTCGTCGAGCAAATGGCGTCCGAGTCGGCACAAAACGACCGCGCGAAAACTCTCGCAACGCACAACTAATTGAGGGTCGGATCAGATTTCCGCCAAGAACAGCGGTTGCGGCGCGTGAGGGGAAAGGGGAAGGGAAGATGGCCCGCTGCGCGCTTAGCAACAGACCCAATCGGGCGCGTCGACACACACCTTTGACTTTTCGGGCGGCAACGAAGCGCGTCTCAGCGACGACCACCACTGATGTGTCCACGACGACCATTCCATTTTACGACCAACAACGCCTGGCCGTTCAGGTAAGCGGGCTGCAATGGGAGATCATCGGCGATGGCGCGAGACGGAGCGGCGCGTAATGCCCGTCGTCCAGACGACCAGCGGCTAATTGGCGCTGTGATCAGCCATAGGTAGAGCGCGACACGCGATCGCAGCGCTACATATACTCTGTTCGTGGCTGTACCGCCGGCCTGTAGGTCGTGTGTTTGCCGAAAAGATCGCGCAAGTTGGTTGGGGGCGCCAACAATCGACCGATCGGAGGGGCATCGCGAGAAGACGCGGCTAGAGGAAGCGGCAACTCGTTCGAAGCGCATGCAGATCGGCTGATCGCGTGCACAGTGGCAGATCGCACAAGCCGGATACAATCACAAATATTGTCGCTTTATACACACACATTGAGTCGCAGAAACGACGAAGCGCAGCCCAAAAGTCAACCATAGATTATATAGCACAATATGAATGCATTCATCCGCTCCCATCGACGACGACGACGACGACCAGCAACTCACAATTGACTCCGTTTCTGCGGCACGTAGCGATCGTAGACGACGGCGCGGTCGGCGTCGGCGTGCGGCGCTTGGAAGTATTCCGGTCGAAGGTCCACCAGTCGATGCTCGCAGCAAAAACTGAAGGCGAGCAAGAATTATAACAGTGGGAGATGTCAAATGAGCAGCCAGCCAGCCAGTCGGTCTGGAGCAAACTCGTACCGATGAGCGGCGGTCTTATCGGTGGCGTCGGCGTGGTGATCGCGCGCGTGGGCAATCAGCAGCGCTCCTGAAGAATTGCATCAAATGCGTCAACGGTCGACTTTCTGCACAACAATTACCAACCTGCGTAGACGCGCGATAGGGCGAAAGCGACGAATCGTGCTCCCTGATCCAATCTGACCAAATCAGGGCGATCGGCGGCCGACTTGAGCGTCGCGGCAATCTCCGCCAGTCCGTCGCTAACAGCTTTTCGCGCTCCGCTCAGCGGATCGTCAATGGACGTCGAAGGCTCGCCAATCAGCGTCTTTACGTGGGCCGCGAAGACGGCCAGAGAGTTGGGTGCACCCGCAAATACCCGCAGCACGTCAAGTGACAACACATTCGTCGTGCCCTCCCAGATCGGCGTCACCTGAGAAATATTCGATTAAATTCTTCATCAAAACAATTCTCCACTTTTCGCCATAGATCACTTTCTGCTGGCGAGAGAGATTTTGCTCTTCCATATTTAAACACGATTTTATGAACTGAGTTGTAGAAGTGGATAATAGGATTTCCTTTAGTGATCCGCCTGGTTAAAGGCAATAAGAAACGCTTGCCTGCGCATCGCGAAGAATGCCTGGCAAACCAGTGTCTTCAATATAGCCTTGACCGCCGAAGCATTCCAATCCTTCGCTGACGACAGTCATGCACTGCAGTTTATATCACAGTTTAGAATCACGGTTCATATTAGTCGCTATAGCAACTGACCTGCTTGGCGGTGTATAGTTTGAGCAGCGGAGTGATCAGACGCAATAGAGTCAGATCAATGTCAGTCGCCGTCTTCATCTCCTGTAGTCCTAGCAGACGAGCCGACTCGAGTAGAAGCAGCAGACAGCCCCGCGTTTCCACCTCCATACGGGCAATTGTTGCCAAATGTAGCGGCCAATCGGCCTGCACCCTGCCGAATACGATTCGCTTCTGGGCGTAATCGCGGGCAAGAGAGATAATCCTATAAGAGGATAGTCGTTGGACCACTATCTTATCGCGCACATTATTCTTATACACGCAATCTTTTCATCAGTGTGGCCAATAGGGATGATTGCGAATTAGGCGAAAAGCTCCAAAAGTTGATGATTCATTATTCTGCTAATTATTTATTGCATGTATAAGCCAAGAATAGATTATAATCCTTGACAAGAAAATAGTGTCTCGTCATGGAGATTAACACTTTGACAAGGCTATCTTAGTCAATTACTGTGTTTGGCTCGTCATGTTGTTAGCAATCGAGCGATTCCGAGTATACTTTGAGAATAAACTTGAGCATTCTGTGAAGCAGAACTTTTAACTGAAGTGGACGATATAAAACCGGTCGAATGAGTAATCTCGCAAACAATGGACTGACCGACGCATTGAGCTGACGGAAGCGACAGCGTTGTGCATTCGAGTGATGTTGAGCATGTTGGCGATGGCCGGCACGCCGCGTCCATCATCGGA
>NIUQ01001835.1:0-26671 GCA_002796945.1 Plectus sambesii
AAAAAAGTAAATTTCGACGAGCATTGGACTTTCACATGCGCACTGAATACAAACGAAAGTGGCAGGAATTTATACTGCTCAAACGTCATTCAGTAATGACTTTATCATGCCGTCATGCAGTCGACCTCGCGCTTGGTTCAGTGACGAACTGTTCTAATTTGACGTAGCGCTCTTTCGTCTTTGCAAGTACTTTCATTCGTCTCGGAGGTCAGAAATTGGCCATCAAGATCGCACCAGCAATGATGTGTGCGTCCTTTGACGCGCGTCCACGTACGCAGTAACAAAAATAAATTAGCGACAAGTTTCCTCCTCACTTAACACCGCAATTTTCTTTCTGATAATATTAGACGGCTGTCAACTGATCGCTAATTTTATTATTCAGAGAGTTAATTTTTGAGGATCTTATCTGAATACTACTCATGAAGTACAGTAGAAACCGGATATAAGAGAATGCACGGGAAGTGAAAAAAATTCTCTTATATCCGGTTTTCTCTTATATACGGTTTCGACCATTTTGTGCAACATTTTATGCTGGAAACATGTCAAATGGTATACTAACGGTTTGAACATACTGTTCATCGAACAAAATCACATTTTAAGAGAAATTTAAGCATACAAAATCACGAAAGTAAACACTTATCCTAGATTGAACTAGTGTTTGGTGAAACCGCTCACACTAAGAGTCAACGTAAATTTTAGCTATGGGTGGGTGTACTGACTGACCTACATGTTAGTTGACCCAGATTATGTTTTTTGACCCCCTTTTCTGTCAAAACTTGCGTATAAGAGCAAGAACACTTGAGAACTCCATTTAAGGTACTGCGTCTAGAGCATGCGAGCTCAAGTTGTAAAGTCAGTGCAATAGTGGCGAAAGATTGAGAGTTCAATTTCCATGTCCCTGTAAATCTTCTAGAATGAACTCGAACATCGTGGGAATCGAACCCGCGACCTTTTGCTTACTATAATACGGGCTCTACCGCTTGATCTGGCAGGTTTTTGTCATTTTCTGGGGTGCTTTCTCTTATATCTAGGTCTCAGTCACAAAATCCGCCCAAAATTTTTCTCTTATATCCGGTTTTCTCTTATATCCGGTTCTCTTATATCCGATTCTCTTATATCCGGTTTCTACTGTACATATATATCTCTGTTACTGTTATTTCATGTGAAGAAACACCCCTGAGACTTAAGGAAATGATGATGGTAATTTGTATGCAGGACATATTCACGATCCTCATAACTCATCTAACGATTGTATGACATGATCTATACTCGGCAGCTTTTCCAAGCTTCAACATTGTTTGAGCGTTATAACCGACAACGCTGGCTAACAGATGCATTGCAGAATGTTAAGCATATCGTGAAAGTCAGAGACGGATTGAGGCCCAATTCTCTAAGATGTGACCCTGAACACTATCGCCTTATCCGCCCCTTGTTGCGACACCATCGCTGCATGGCAGATACAAGGGAAAATTGTCGCCAAGTATCAACCACTTGTCAGTCAGTCAGATCTAGGTTTGTATTCGCGCAGTTGAACATACATTTCAAGCATTGCTTCCGCAACAACTGGCTGAAACCGTTTACTCGCAGTGGCACAGACATTTGTAAGGTACTGGACATGAAGCAAGTTGATGCATGCCGAAAGTCGACACAATATTTTATAAATCAAAGTCTGAGAAGGGGAAACAGGCAGGCACGGAAAACAGCTGTCTTTAAATATAAACAAATGGACACCGTCGTCCTTGATTACTAAAACTAGGCGAGCTCAAATAGCGACTGTGTACAATTGCAAGTACATGTTGTACAACTCGCGGAAGAGCACAAATAAAAGTACACCAAGAATACCGTATGTGACAGCGAAAGAGCGGCAGGCGACACAAAAAACGATCACAAGAGGAACGGCGGTCCAAAGACAATCAATGCTCGAGCGAAAGTATCCAGTATTTCATCTCTTAAAGCTGATCACCACCACAGCGGCAATTCAACAACACGCAATAAATATACCGTATATATCGTATCTCTTCTGGATCAATTTCCTCAAACTGATGTAAAATGTAGAAATGTAGCTACATTTCAACATCCTGTATGTGTACATTAGTTTAATGAAATCGGGCCCTGTATAAAAGTATACAGAATACTGTCAATTAACCGCCGCCGAGTCGACCAGTTTGGTATTGGAGAATTCGCTCAGGATCCTCCTGGCCAGGTTCACGTCTTGATGGGCGATGCTGAGCGCCTTGAGGGCGGTGTCGGTGCTGAAGCCCTCGGCGATGAGCTGCTGTAGGGCCTCCAAGGGAAGGTTCTCGTACTGAGCGGAGTTGCGTCGCGCCCGGTTGGCGACGTAGGCGTGGGACGCGGTGGTCGCGCTGGGCGCCGCCCATGACATCCTTTGTCGTCCGTCCATGCTCGGCGCAGAGAGTTTATCGTGTCGAGACCCGCTGTCCGGTGAACGCAGATCGTTCAGGCGCGGGTGCATCGGCACCGGTGGAGGCGGAATGTTTGGCGGCCCGTCGTCGAACGAGACCGAATGGCGCAGACCTAAGTCGACACAAAATGATCAATCGATACGAGAAACCAGCAGTCAGCCACGTCACAGCGGCGGCGAAAGCACGCGACGGGAAATAGTACGCTGCCATAATTACGCATTGTCCAACCCTCTGAGCTTTTTTGTCGAGCAGCAACCGTGTACTATTTCCCGTCGCGTATTTTTGCGGCAGTACTGGTCACAGACCAATATCATAAACTATTTTAAATGTAAAATATAATTATGTTTGTTGAACAAATCTATCATGACCGTGCAAAAACGTAACTAATTCTCTACAATTACATTAGTTTTATGATGCGGGCCCTAGGGCGGCGCAAGTTGGCAAGCGTGCAACGCATTAAGAGGGTAAAATGCTGCGTCACTCGAGGTAGTCATCAAGCGTTCATTCTGCGGTTCAATATGGGGGGTTTCATTAGGTCCTTGAAGGCCGCAGGATCAACCTCTGTCAGGATCCACATAGGAGTGCAAAGAAGCAGGCAAAATGAAGGACTGTCGCATTTATTGGCAAGCAAACACAAACCGAAACGCGAAAAACCGAACCAACTAAATGCATTACCGACAATCGACGTTCTACGAGCACTGATCAGAAAACGACAGGAAAGTCACTCGTAAACGGCTAGTAGAGCGATTAAAAAATCGAAAAGCACACAATACTACTCAATATAGGCATCGAATGAATTGATATTCAAACTAATAGCCATCATTATCACGTACATACACGCTGAGACGAAAGTCGAATTGAGCCGAAAGGTCGTGAAACGGCCTAATAACCGTACTCACAGTGTTATTTTGAACACGCGCACACAGTTACAAACACCCGCGCCAAATCACAACGATAATAATCATGCCAAAATAAGTTAGATGACCAAACTGCCAGTGCATACAGAAAAGCGCTAAGACAGGATATAAAGGACTAACGGAAGAGGAAAACAGCGCGCGCGCGACAATAAAATGCTTACAATTGAATTAAATGAAAATTGCACGCGTCAGCAAACGGAAGAGCACAAAAGGAACGAACAGTGTCAGTTGAAAATCAGCGCCCAACGAAGTAAGGAAATATAGAGAGAGGAGAAAGAGAGAGGCGGGGAAGGGGCATACGACCGACGCGATAAACGAACCAGCGAAAGATGCAATAAGTGACGAAAAGGGGCAGTAACGCACGCAAGGCGGCAGGCACTTTACAGGATAGAACGTCCGACAATTCGACATAGTCAAACTGACGAACGACCGAATTTTTCCTAATAGCCGACAGACAGCAATACAATAGCCATTCCATTTGCGGAAATTCGCGAAAATGAACACCTTTGGTTTTTCCAATATATATCATCATTATCTAATACGACGCAATATTAGCGTAAAGATTCTTCGTGTACTTCGATTCAGCAACGCTAGCATTTAGCAATTGCCATACAATAGCTATCGGACAAAAACTCGCCAAAACTCGAGCGGCGAGGGTGTCAAAATTCGAAGACACCCACCCGTCGTTTCCGTTAAACTGCATGCCGCACTATCTGGGACAAATAAGGCAGATACCAATCGAAGCAAACCGATGGGCCAAAAGGCAAACTGACGACAGGCCCGTACACAAGAAACGCAGCAACTACTACAGCACACACACACACACGCTAACGATTGTGCGCAACAAAACGAAACGCGATCCGATCAACGAGCGCATGGGACAGAGGTGAAAGAGCGTGAAGACGGCCAATGGGAAGGAGAGCGAAAAAACGACGCTAAACGAGCGAGCATAGGAATGAAGAGAGCGAATCGGCTGTTAAGTGAGAATGTGCTGGCTGGAGAAGGGAAGTGCTTTTTTTAAAAGGGGAACTGTGGTCACCTCTAGCTGAACATAATACACTGTATACTCTTCTCTACTATCTATGACAAGTTATTTATAGAGGCTGGCAGTTAAGTCCTAGCAGTCATTTTTCAGAAGACTTTCGGATTTCTGTTTAATCTCATCCTAAAACTGTTATACGCCATTTTTGTTGTATAACAATTCTAGTATACACCATTTGGTTGTAAAATGGCTTATAACAGCCGTAGAAAATCTTCGAAAAGAAATCCGAAAAAACCGTCTGAAAAAGAACTGCCAGGCCTTTTCTGACACCCTATATACTGTAATTAACTTATCGCTAAGTCCCTTCTCATAAATAGTTGAAAAGAATATACAATCTATTGCGTTCAGTTGAAGGTAACCGCAAGTCCCTTATAAGTGGCTTCGCTTCCTTCATAGGTATGCACGCTCTTTAATACGGAAAGAGAGAAACGTCGTGCGTGAGGGTGGGGTGAGCGACGACCATTCAGCAAGCGGCGCGCGGCTCACCTGGTCGGTTGCCGATGGGCGCCAGTCGACCCATGTTCACATACTGCTGCCCTTGGCCAGCGGGTTTGATCGCGTTGCTGTCGTCCGTCGAAGCGCTCTTCACCGCCAGCACGTGCTGCTGCGGCGGAAAAGACCCGTTTGTGCCGCTGCTGCCTCCGACATTCATGTAAGTCGTCGGCAATGCTGCAAAAGAAAAATGCCAATAAATATTTCTATCACCGTAATTTCTTAGTCAGTAACGAGAGAACAAAGTGTTGGTCACAAAGAGATAAGGGTTAATAGTTTGGACGCTGCAACGAATAGGCTCGATAAAGTTTCTAAACTAATTGTGCTNTCAGTAACGAGAGAACAAAGTGTTGGTCACAAAGAGATAAGGGTTAATAGTTTGGACGCTGCAACGAATAGGCTCGATAAAGTTTCTAAACTAATTGTGCTGGGGTGTTTTCTTCGGTTCTTTTACTAACTACGTAATTCAGACAATATTAACGTTGCTGTATTCGGTGCGCTGTCTATCAAAAGCTACTCAAACTATGAGGGCAACGTTTGGAGATGACCGAAAATCTAAGGTTTTTGCACCCGTATCTAAACATAACTAGAAGAAGAGCAGTCTTAGTCTTCATTGACTCTATCTGCATTTTCACTCTTTGAGACACGTAGAGTTGCAGAGCACGAATAAGCGCGAATTCAAGCCAGACCCAGAAGAAGTGTGCCTATTTCTTCTCTATTTCAATTAAAACATATGCGCTTTTTGATGAACAAAGCAATCGGTAAGAAACCACAAATTGGCTCCATAGCTCACAGAGTTTACAAAGAGCCGATGAACTTACTGTTGTTCTCTTTGCAAGAGGCGGCGGCGGTGGAAGACGTTTGGGAGGACTGCGATTCGCTACTGCTACCCACCATGTCGGACGGCGACTTGCGCGATGGTGTGGAAGAGATCAATCGCGCGTCTCTGCAAAAACGATTACTCGTTAAAACGCTCTTCACGCAGTAAATATTATCAAAATTATCAGTATGGAGTCCGCAATTATCAATTGTCGGAATCAAAATTATTGCAGAACAGAAGGTATTACTGAGGCTAATAACTACTGAGGATTGGCAGATGTTCAAGCACCGAAAACGAACGCTTCGAAGAAGTACTTCAGAATGAAAGAATAGCAGTCTAGTTTGAATTTCCCGCGCTATTCAGCCCGCCTTCTCAGCAGACGAACTACAAGTGACTTCAATTTTCTCATCCACAAAGAGGCTTCAAATGCGCTGAAGTAACAGACATACTTCCTATTCTGAGCCGGCGAAGTGCTCGGGGACGACTTCCTCGGCGGAATCGGCGGAGGCGCCAGAGTGGGCGGCGGATGATCATGGGCGGAAGTAGTCGATGTCGGCCGACTCGACTCGGCTGAGCTCGGCTGGGAGCACGGCGCGGATCGCTGCAATAAGCATACCTCATACAATTACCATGAATGGACATTTTAAAGACAACAAATGTGACAGTTTGGATTTCAATTTCAATACGTAAACTTCGAAACGCAGAGTTAAGAAAGTAAAATGAGCGAAGATACGGTAATGCATCAAGCTAGTTCAGCGAATTAGAATGGGTAAATATAATTCTCGCGCGCTGATTAGCATATTGCTGATATAACAAGCATTAAAGTCTCAGAAATCAATCGTATCGCATCGCTGCTTAAGAACCGCATGGGTGCGCCCATTAGAAACAAACTTTAAGTGATAATTAAACTCTCTTTACCGAAGGGTTGACGACGTTGGGCAAATCAGTCTCGATATCGATAAGATCGGGCGATTCCTTAGCACTCAGCCGCTGCCTGTTGACTTTGCCGGCGCATCGAGGGTTGAACGCGTCGATCACCACCGTTTCGGTACCCTTGATCTCGCAGCGACAGAACGGACACGTTCCGCCACCGTCCGACTCCTAAAATAACTCATCTTTGATTCGTCGCAATGATCACATTCGAAATTGCTTCGTCAGTTATAAAGCGTTGAAACGAATGATCGTAGCGGGACGGAGTTAAATGTAGGGGAAATACGCGAGGCATTCAAAACCGTCCATATGGAACAGATCCAGCACAAAGATAACCAGTTATTTTTCGACGTAGTCACCATCTATCACCAAACATTAGCCCATTCACAGGGTCCAGCTCTGCAGACCTTCTCTATAGAATACCAAATACAAGACCGCCAAGACAAACAAGCTATATAAAAAATTCAAGAAAACGTTTTGAACGTCCCTCGTATCGCAAAAGGAACGATGGATTCTCATAAGGACTGGTGTGAATGTCCCGCTAGCTTTACTGATTGCTATTCCCCTCGGTTTGGACGTCGATCATTCATAAAGGGCCCGGTCAAGCGGCGGTCATTCGTCGCGGGCGGTCGCCTACCAATTACCCCAAATTAACGCGCACCGGAAATAGAGCGCATTGTGTAAAGGGGTCTCAAGCGGGCGATTCGGCGGCGGAACATGAATAATATGAATAACAGCGGGCGGTGTGGGCGTAATGCATTCAAAATGCGGCGAATACGCACCTGCCAGCTCTGCAGACAGGGGGTGCACAACAAATGGCTGCAGGGCTCGAGCTTGACGTCCTTGTCGTTCTCGGCGCAGATCTTGCACAACTGGAAGGTCGTCCCCATCTCGCAGTAGATCTCGTACTGCTCTGGCGTCACCTTCATGTGACCTTCCGGCGTCGGCTGCAGCGCGTGGCTCAGGTCCGGATTGACCGCTCGCCCGTCAGGGTAGAGATAGCTAAAAGTGAGCATTGATCTCATGTTGATGCTCTCGGTTTGCGATATGTATCAAGTTGTCTGANAAAGCAACTGAAATGAACGAACCGATTGTTGAAAGCCGTTTTCCAGAAGGTCTCCGCTTCCTTCTTGGTAATGCGGAATTTATCGCCTATAAAATGGCCGTCAGGAAACTCGGCCTTGAGCTCGGCGAGCATGTGGGAGAACAAGAGCGACAGTTTGGTGAGATTGCGACGGGCCGCCGACCGCTCGTCGTAGATCTTCTCGCGTTCCTCCTTGAACAGCTTGATGGTCTGCTTGCACTTGGCCTGCAAGTTGTCGAGGAAGATCTTCAAGTACACGTTGTCCTTCAGGTCGTGCGCAGTCTCCGTCTTCTGGTAGATCGTCGTCAACTGCTGATAGGTGTCAGGCAGAATGTCCAAAATAAACGGCGGCGAGTTCTTGAGATTAAGCCGCGGCTGCTGGCACTGCTTGACCACCTGGTCCATGAGGCGGAAGGTTTTCTCGAGAGTTCTACGGTCGACGGCGCCCGATTGCTGACCGCCGGTTGAAGGACCCGCAACCGATTCGACGCCCGTGGCTCGACCGCTGGGCGTTGGCTGGTGGCCAACAATCCCCTGCAGCCTGTTGAACAGCCCCGACGTCCAGCCGCTCATTCTCCAACTACTCGCGGCCGGCCGCTGCTGAAAATATGATATCGTCAGAAGTGACTCAACAAGGCTGCGCCTATTGGTAGCAACGCGATATCCGCGGTCAACTCTCTCTCACTCGAGCTCATTCTTCTGATCGCTTCTCGCGGCGTCACTTCTCTCTCTCCTATTCTTCTTACATTCTTCTTACAACTATCCCTACATTTCTCAAATCGCTGCCTCAGACCCCATCAATAAGCCTCCGCAATCTCTTCGCACTTCGCCGTTAACTGACTCGCTTGCGCACATGACTTTACAAAGACGCTTAATGCTTTCAAATACGTCTCACTTATCAAAGGACGATCACACTGCGACCCCTGATGGGGAATTTGTTCAACATCATCACCTTCATCATCTTGGACTTCTTTCCAACACAACCTAGCTTTCTCCACCGTAATCCCCGACTACTCACGTCGAGAACACATATCAGAACAACAATAACTTATCGCGAATGCGAACAACTCAATGGACGCCCCCTCGTAAGGACAAAAATAGGGCTGATAAGAAAGAAGCCGCCCTTGGCGTGGCATTTTCTTAATCAAAAGTAAAACGCTGCACATACACAAAGACCTGCAAACACTGCAAGCGTGGCATATAAGAAAAGACAATGATTCCTCTATTCGTGCACAAAGTTGTAACAGCTGAAGCGAGCTGAGCGATGGACGACGGTGGAGGTGGAAGGAGGTATCAATCCATGGAAAGATGTAATTAACGCGAGAACATACCTCATCGGTGTGTGATACGGCAGTGTTGCCTTTGAATGGTAACAACTTCATGTCGAGCCTACCGAGCAGCGAGCGCGGGCAAAATGAAGAAGACAACGGTCGTCATGATACGAACGTCCGGTGATAGGACGCAGAGCGCGGCTGTACGAGTGGCGTCCAACAGACAGACGGTCTCGGTGACTAAGCCGAGGTACTCAAGAGTTGCCCGTGAATGGGATGCGATCCTTTGCAATCCTACGCGCGCGACAACACGGCACCTGTCACCTATCGAGCGGCGTCCCTCTCGCATTGAAAGCGCCGGCGCCCATGTGTCGCTCGTTCGTTCACTTTATCGGGCCGGCAGCGGCGGCGGCGCTCTCTCGCCTCGTGCGACTGCCCCTGAGAAAACCATTCCGTCCGCCTGATTCATCGCCTCCCGGCGCGATCGCCGGCCTTCTCGCGCGGTCCCCACGGACTAATTTTTCCCCGAATTTGCTTCATTCTTCGTACAATCACCTCCCTATCTACATACCTATCCGGCGAAGAACCTCGTTCGCTCCATTCTTGAAACGTTAATGGGCCCGGCCATCAAATAACTCGACAACGACGACCTACGCGCTGACTCAACCGAACTGCAGATTATAGCGAAACGTCGACTCTGACAATGAGCAGCAGCGGTAAAGCGTTGCGGTTCGTTCCGAAAATTTCGTCGCTGCCACGCGACGGGGACGTCGACCGCTTTCGAGCCGAGCTCGCCAAACTCAAACGACTCGTAGTGCTCACCGGCGCGGGTGTGTCGACGGAGAGCGGCATTCCCGACTACCGCTCGCCGCGAGCGCCGGGCAGGTCGAAGCCAAAGCCGACCACCATTCAGGAGTTTCTCAAGTCGCCAGAAGTGCGTCAACGCTACTGGGCGCGCAATTTCGTCGCGTGGCCTGCCTTCGAGGCTACGCAGCCGAACCAGACCCACCTGGCGCTTGCTGAGGCCGAACATGCCGGCCATCTCCATTGGCTCATCACCCAGAACGTCGACACCCTCCACCACAAGGCCGGCTCGATTAACGTCACCGAATTGCACGGCAACAGCCACGTCGTCAAATGCCTCAAATGCGACGCTCGCCTTTCGCGCCCCTACTTCCAGCAACGGATGGAAGAGCTCAATCCCGACTGGTCGGCTGAAGCGCGAGAGATCGCCCCCGATGGAGATGTGGTCATACCCGAGGAGTTGATCAGCCAGTTTAAGACGCCCTGGTGCGAGACATGCGGACCGCAGGAGGGCATCTTCAAGACTGACGTCGTCTTTTTTGGTGACAACGTCCCGAAGAGAGTCGTCGAATTTTGCTCGCAAAAAGTGATGGAATCGGACGGCCTGCTGGTGCTCGGCTCTTCCCTCGAGGTTGTTATCGCGTCGCGTGCGTGGGGTGGGCAGTATCACACATTCCCCTATTTCGCGTTTCATTAAAGGCCTTGGGTGTGGAAATGACGAAACCTAGTAGTAACTGCCAAATTCACAACACCAGTATAATACCTAGGCTGATGCTAATTTAACGCAACGCGAGCTTTCAAACAAGGAATATTCAACAGTTGGAATATAAATCGCAGAAACTATTCAGCGCGCTCCCATTCAGCCACTGCGCAGAAATCGCTCACTGCGCGCCGCCAACTCAAATAATAATGCTCAAGCCGACCAACCTTCTCCAAGAATTTGATGTGCAACTCATGCATTCTTCTTCTGTAGGTATTCTCCGGCTTCCGATTCGTTCGGCAGACGTTGGAACAGGGCAAGCCGTTGTTCATCGTGAACATCGGGCCTACACGCGCCGACCCACTCTGCTCTACACTGAATAAACTGAGCTGCAAATGCTCTGACGTCGTGCCGACTTTCTTTTCTCCTCTAAATTGACCGCCATCAGTAACTAAATGATCATGACGGACGCTCGCTTGCCCGCGGCTCCCTAGCGCGTCCTCTTTGTCATTCATACGCCTAAATAACCGGATTTCTATCCCCCTTTTCGGTCTGGTAACAAAGGCGAGCCGCCAAACTAATCCCCGCTACGTGGGAAAATAATGAACGACTTTGCTAGATTGATCGCACGCCGCGAGCTGTGTCCAAGCATCTTTAGCGCAGCGTCGGTACGAGTGCCCTTTCGCAGCTCACTTTCAAAATTTTTTGGGATTTCGTTTTGCGCCGAAAGTACTGTATACTATCTTGTTGTAACTTAGGTGATTCAAATATGTACACCCACGTGTCCTGTTGCCTTGATGGCGGGTGTTTTGAAACTTTTAGAGATGCTAGTGATGAATCAAACGGGTGCTGTTCCAAAAATGTAGCTGTTTATTCAGAAATTGTACGAATATACTGGTGCTGATCGAGCATAAAGTGAATAGAATGCGATAGTAACTGACGAAAGACAGAGCACAGTAACCGCCGACATGACAACAATAGCTCCGACCGAATCGACACAATAAAGGTCGCTCGAAGGCACGCTTTCGAAGGGGAGGCGATTAGCGTCGGTTTCGTGTTCTGGCGGTCGCATCAGCTCCACGACTGGCTCCGTCTTTCGACGAAGATTATCTATTGAAAATGTTCCACTGCAACAGTTCACAGCGCTAAAAAAGTAAATCTATTACCGTAATCATCCAGCTGATCGACCAACTGCAATTCACTGGTGCTGACATCGATGTTGGCCACTCTCTTGTTTTGTGAAAGCATTCTTCTCATTCTCTTTTTGCCATGACCATACAGTCCACAAGTCGGTCGCTGAAATTGGGGTGTTGTTTTTTGGGGCTGTAGCGAGAGTTGCCCAAAGTGTTATAGACAGACTTTGCATGTCTTCTCGGGTTCTTTGACAGTGACGGCGAGTTGACAAGTGAAATACACGACTGCTCGATCAGCATATTTGAACACGTGCGATTCTTTCGCGGCCGTCAGTCCGTCCAAATATTCGAGATCGCCGATGAGAAATGGATCGAGTGAACAGCCATCCCCGTCGATCACCTCAACCACGTCTCCACGGCCGTCGTTGACCACGCATGAATGTACCACCATGCAAAACATTTCCTCTGCAACCCATATGCAAGTCAAACTTGACTAACGGAAAAAAGTGCTACTAGAAACTGATGAATTTATTTATTCCTCATTCCATTATTTACTCATCATTGATTCAAAAGTACGCCCTATCATTCTTTCATCGATCCACCCGAAAATGATCGCTGGCCGAAAGTTAGGTGAATGGAATATCCCCCAACTTGTAATAATCGCCAGATGAGCAGCCGAGAGCGCTGCCACAAAAGCAAATTGCTTACTATCTTCGGCTTGACAAGACCACTTGTGAAAGACCGCCTGTCCAACTTTGCCGAAGTGAACAGGTGGACCATGAAGTCCTCCTTCCAAAAGTTCATAGCGACACTGGGGCATCGCCATAGATACTGACGCCATAATAGTCGGCAGCATGCTTCAACAGAACATGGCATTCTGACAAATGAAGGTGAGTTATGAAAGCAACCTCTCTCACCTAACTTCTAGCTGAGCGGTAACCTGCTTGCTTGCTTCCATGTAAAAGCACTGTATTCGGTAGGCCTTGTCGACTGAAGTTATGAATTTTGGGTGAAATGAGAGAACGAAGACTGCCGATATGAACACTCCGGCGGGATTAGCCTGAAAAAGATATGCTCAGTCATCGCACGAAATCGGTTGAATATTGATCGACAAACCCAATCAGTAAACATCGGTAAGCATGTGCTTTGATTTTGATATTGAATGTGTTCATTTGACCCGAAAATTGACTAATTTGAATGGAAATGGTAAATAAGAATAAACGTTTGTTTATTGTATTGAATGAATCTTCCGATTCGATTTCAAAATGCCCATGAAAGATACGACTGGCGATTGTTTGGTAACGTTACCAAATAGTCGATAATCGTATCATCTGCACGCGTCCTGAAACTGAAACCGTGGAACCATTTTAATTGAAAACAGGCCTTGAGCGATTCACTGAAGGATGATACATGGCTGCTCACAGTCTGATCAAAGAATTTTTTAAGTTACCGATCGAATGCGTTGCATGCCACACGAAGATAGGTCGATTTCGATGCCGACTCCGTCTACTCGCCGCCGTCTTCCTTGACAGGTGGCATCGTCGGAAAAGCCTTTGACGAACAGCCGACCCAGGAAAGGCCGCCGAACGAGAAACTCCACCGCGACAGTTCTCGATCCGCATTGGATTTCTGGCGCGGCAACAAGGCCGTTATCGATAGCGATCGATAAAACCTCCAGTAACAGGGCGGAAAATTGGCACATTGCGTGCGATTGGTGAGCGATTTGCAAACGAAAGGAAGCGAATCGATGCGCTCTTCGAAGGAGAAGAACGGCAAGCCGCGAACGGCAGTATATTGCACGTAGAAGAGATTTTCGCCATTATTCCTCCTTTGAGTACTCTCGAGCGGCGCTGCCCGTCGGAAACGCTTCTTTCTTGCGCTATCCCCGTCGCACTCCGTTCTGTTTGCTTTCGCCTCGTCGACGACTAAAAAGACAGCCCTGAAACCCGTCGACCCTCGAGCCTAGCTGCGAATGCTTCTCCTCAACTACCCAACCAACTAACAACAGCCTGAGACGTCTGAAGACCAGTGGTTATTGTGATCGGGAAGACGCCGGTCGTTTCCTTGGCGACTATCGTTCGGTTTATGTTGCGCGCCGAATGGGCTTCAGGGAATTGTTAGGGGCTGCTGAAGGCGTCGTTCATGAAGCTCGTTGCGCTCCTTGGTCGCTCCCGGGTGCCAATCGCTCAAATGCGTTATCTACTATCCATACGCAGAACGCATTAATTTACATATTGCGCTGCGTGTGGCAGTCGCCGTCAAAAAATGCGCTGTAGTGAATGTGAGATCGCGCCTAGTGCCAGAATGACGCGATTGTACAGCGCGCAAGATTCCCACTTTGAGCTCCGCATCAAAGCCGTCCGTGTCGACCGATGATCCATCAGCGCGCGGTAATCACAGGCGGCGGAAGGGACGAATTGGCTAGTGTTAGTTGGGCGCCGCACGACGGAGTAGTTCTGCGGTGGCGCGCGAAACTGGAGAGAGAGAGCGAGATAGAGAGAGGAGAGTCGTTGGGCGTATCCGTGTATTTGTCGTTGGCGCAGCTCTTTCCTGTCCCTTTCCGCTCATGTCGCTAGTCGAAAGAACGACTGTGATTGACTGATTTATTTGTTGAAACTCGATCGGCGCTTCAACGGGCCCTATTTTTGCTCAGATCTCTGGCGTCGCCCGCTTCCCTAACATCTACTTCCCGCTGCTTTTCTCGTCGGTCAACGAGCGGCGTTTCTTCATGCGCTTCGCGGCTGCCTGCTCTCCGATTGCCAATTAGCTTCTTTACAGACGCCTTCGATCGTCATTGGGTCGGCTGCCAGCGACCTCTCTTTGCTGCAGGGTACGACAGATTTTGCTGCAGCAACGACACTTTTGACGCAGACTACGGACAATGCAGTCCTCTGCCTCAATGAACGATTCGATCGAAATGTACCCAGAGTATTTTCAAGATCTTCAAGGCGAAGAGCCGGCCTTTCGCGTGCGCTCCAAGATATTCGGCAACGTCGCGTGGGGTCTCGCTAGTCTAGTCGGTATTCCGGGCAATCTGGTTGTGCTCTGCGTCATTCTTAACTTTCGCGACATGCGGACAGTGTCGAATATTTTCATCTTCAATCTTGCTCTTGCTGATCTTTTCTTTCTGCTGGGGACGCCGATTTTGATCATTCAGTCGCTGAAACGAGAATGGATCTTTGGGAGCGCTGTGTGCAAGGCGTTCCTCAGCGGCAACGGCATCAATCAGTTCGCCAGCGCTGCCTTTATGGGCGTCCTGAGCTTGGACCGCTACCTGGCGGTCTGTCACCCGCTCAAATCGTCGAAATGGCGAACACAAAAGTTCGCGTTACTGCTCTCGGTATTAGCGTGGACTGCGGTGACGGCGGAAATGATTCCCTTGTTCAAATTCGGCAACCTTGTGCGCATCCCTCCAGGAACTTGGAAATGCATGCTCTTCTGGGGACCGGAAGAGAAACTCGAAGCGTTCAACGGCATGGACACAACGAACCACTCGGCCGCAGTGGTGGAGCAGGAGTACACTCTCTTGCAATATATTGAATTCTCCCGGCGTATCTTTACCGCATATACCTTCTCCCTCAGTTACATGGTGCCATTGCTCTGTATCTGGTTCTTCTACGCCAACATTATTGTCAATCTTTGGTCACGAAGACGTCACCTATTCAAAAATGGAAGAGGCGGGCGTCGAACTACAACTAAGGTAAGCGTTCACTTAGTGTATTGTCTAAAATTGTGAGGCAGTATGCGTCTTGAAAAGTAAACAGCCGCATAACCCCTTCTAGTACTAATCAGTCTTCATTAAGAGATGCGCTTTGTCATCCGCGTTTTCGGTTCAAATTGGCTTAATCACTACGTTACTTTGCCAATATATTCCGTTTTCAGAAATAACGGTCAGTAGAGAGAACAATTCTCAAAAAACATTTTCATCGTATTGGAGGCTTAATTCTGCGTAGTTGTCATATTTTTAGAATACATGGAATTGAGACTCAATCCCGTTTCTCATCATTCAACAATTAAGAGAACTAGGATGCAATAATATAATAACGTTGATGAGTTCATAAGCAAATGGACAAAGTTTGGAAGATGCAAAAGATTTTAGGTGACGCTGATGGGACTGGCGATCGTAATATCTTACACGATCTGCTGGCTTCCTTTCTGGATTGTGCAGTGGTCGATCGAGATGGAGGCGGGTTGGACAATGCACCACCACATCCTTATGCCCATCTCGTTCGCCGCTTACGCCCTTCAATATATCCACGCCGCTGTTAATCCATTTCTCTACGTATTTCTTACGGATACATTTCGCCAAAAGGTGTTTGGCGGCATCGATGGTTCGAAACCGTTGACCAGATCTGGCCAGAACAGCAGTCGACGGTCTCAACTGAGAAATCAAGCCAGTAAGCGTTTTTTAATTCTCACATTCATCACTACTCTCTCCCTCTCTTGTGCCCCTGGTAGAGGCCTCATTAGCGGTGAAGCTAGGAGAAAATAAACGTTTTTCGTAATTCTCCAGTTATTCAAAGGATTATTATGGATTTCCACGCAGTTCTGTTCATTCCCCCTTCCAGTTTCGTAAATGCCATCGTCGCTTCCAGCTTCGCGCCGGTCCATAACGAGCATTGGCAGTATTGGAGCATACATATTCCTCCAAAAGCCGATTTAACTCCCATTTTTGATTTGGCCAGTTTTTTTAATGAAATTGTAGATAATAGAGTAACTGAAGCTCAGTTTGTGTAGAAATTATTCAACTCCCTTACGTTTCATTTTATTTTTACTCATTTTAATTTCCTGCAGTTCTGCTTATTTTTAAACTTCAATCTCTATCCTCAATTTACTTCAGTTGAAATCGGTTAGCTCAGTTTTCGAACGCTCTACAACACACAATGCTGAGTAGTTGAGCTCTCAATTCTCAGAGAGTCATAAGAAACGTATCCCAGGTGCCTGTTTCATAAAATTGTTGAGAATTATGAAACTGAGAGTCAGTTCCATCTTACTAAAAAATTTCGCATATGATAATGGGCGAAGGATAGCGCAGCATTGAGACTCAATTCTTCAAATCTCAACGCTCAGCAGTTTCGTGAAGTCAGCCGCAGGACGCGTCACTTTTTTAGAGTTACGCGATGATTCATACTATTCTCATGGTATGGCTTCGGAAACGCAGTCGCTTCAACCGTCAGGTATCGGTGCAGGCGAGCTAATCAAGAAAACGTCCGTGCAAAAATCCGTCACCAACAGCTTATCAGTTGAAATTCCGAATCAAAGATCTCTAAAGGGCAGATCGAAAGATGTGATCGGTTCTGCTCTCGACGACAACGGGTTACCTGTGCGAAAGACGAGCGAATGTTTGATTGTGCATAACGCCGATGCAGACTCGTATCTTTGACAAAAACTTTCCTCTATTTATAAGCTGAGTTTTACTTCAAAAGTATGATATGTTACTTTTTATTTGGCATGTTAAGCGAAATATTGTCTTCTTAGCTCAATCTTTTGTTACTTAACATAAAGCGTGAAACCAAGGCTGAGTACCGCCGACTCATCGCTCTTTTTTAAACAGAGGCTCATCTCTTAAGCTCTCTCTATGGCTTATCTTAACAAAGTCCCTAAGCTTAAACTTCACCCTAATCCATAACAATCATCGTCATAAAGTGACTAAAGCTAAATGAACTAAGAAGGCTCTATTATGCTTAAAAAATCACATGTGTCATTTGAAAGTATTAGCTTGGCTCTATTGGTCATTCTCTGTCAGACAAAAGAGGAATTCAAGTAATCTCTAATGCTGACTGAAAGGCGAGTGCCGCGATCTGAAACGATGCTCTCAAATAGCTTCGAATGTCGCAATGAACGACTTCGAAGCTTAATATGCTGTGAGATTAAGAATAAACGTTTGAAACTTAATTTGAGTATTACTCTTTGTGAGGAATGGATATACCTTTGCAGTCTTCTTTGTGCGGAAAGTAATTTGAAAATGGTCGCAGTTAATTATTGTAGTATTATTGTCGTTTGACACATAACGAAGGAAACGCAAGGAGCTATAATTTCATCCGCTCGCTAAAGCCGCATAAAGGCTATTACAATGACTTATTAAATATGACTTTCTGAAGCGGAATTGCATCTCTCTAAGAGAACGAAAACTTTCAGCGGCGGTCTGAAACAGTCTCGCTTCCATCGCAGCCTCTTCGCGCGTTCGATCCTGTTCTTTGCTTGCCAAACAATGATGCAGAAGTACCACAGCAACACGAAGTTCATAATCAAATAGTGCGAATCTACAATGTTTACAAGCTGGAAACTGGTTCTGCAATAGCAAGAAGCTGGTTTTTCGCTGACATCAGTGATTATTTCAACAAAAATGTCAGCACTCGTACGACCTTTCGTTCAGATTATTAGGGTGATTTCTTGGACAAATTCGGTTTGGCACAAAATGTCCCGCATTTATTCATTCATACCAATCCTTGAAATGAATGACAGTGTGCACTTTGAATGTTGAGAAATTAGTATTAAAAATTGTAGCTTTAAGATTTTTCTGGAAAAATAATCGAGAAACTGAGCGATGACAATTTCGTAACTGAGATTTACTTCCTCAGTTCTGAAACTTCTACTGCTTTATGGAGAAGGCCCCTGGCCGGCATCCAAAGCATTCAAGCAGACATACGCCGAAATGCAAGCAAAATCGAGATAAAGAGCGTAAAGCGAACCAGCCGGAGAGCCCTTGAATCGGGCATCGGCAGATCGGATGTGCAAAGCCACCAAAAAAACAGCCCACCCGTCTCCCGACACGCCCCCGCGCTAAAGGCTACCATGCGCAGTTTTGCTTCATCGCCATTCATTACACATGAAACGCGCTTTGCCTACGGCACCGAAGGCTCATGGGGCGCCAAACGGGAAGATTTCAGTTATCGCTTCCACTAATTCATGGCTTGAAGAGCCCAGTACGTTTTTTTGTGATCGGCTTTTTACCTTTGTGTCCAAATGTTGTAATAGTACTGTTTTATCGAATTGTAGAGTCGGTCGATTCGTACCGACTAATCATAGCCCTGCTGACTGCAGGAGTTTTTCGACTTTTTTCTTGATTCATATTTTCAAACAGCAATAATAATTCAAGAGACTATAAAAAAGCTTTATTTCCAAAGTTAACCGCTTACATTGCCACTCACTGGAGGGGCAATAAGCCTGTTTGACTCTCTCTTGTAGCTACAGATCCCAGCGGCCGCAGCACCTCACCTAATTATTGTATTGGCTGTGATTGGCTATGTCATCTTCGGCGCCATCGTATTCATGCACTTGGACGATGAAATCGCGGAGCAGTCTTTCTATGTCAGTCTCCTCTTTGCATTCACTACCATCTCCACAATTGGTAAGCGTGTCTCAGTGATTAACTGACATTACTATTAATAGTGTTATAATCAAGTGTGAATATTAGAGAATAATTGAAAGTCCTCTGCGCTCTCTTTTGCTTATCTTGTATTCAATGTATTGTTGTTCTTCAGGATATGGTAACATCGCTCCGAAGAGTTTAGGCTCTCAAACGTTCTGCATAGCTTACGTGACGTTCGGCATTCCTCTGCTATTCTTGGCACTGGGTAATTTGGGGAAGTTCTTGGTAGCCGGCTACTGGAAGTTGGTTGAAAAACTGCGAAAGCAAGAAAGGGACTGTACGCCGACGAGCGATTCTAAGGAGCATCTGCCGATTGCTATCATTCTTTTCCTGTTGCTCAATCATACGCTACTCGGCGGCTTGCTCTTTCACATCACCGAAGACCAGCTCGAATTTCAGACATCCATCTACTTCAGGTGACTTTTACTCGTCGTCAGTTAAAGCTCAATCTTTCTTTCATTCATCATTAAAGTTGAAGCTTGCATTCATTGACTCATTCATATGTCAAGTCTTTATCTTAATTCTTTATCTTAATTGCGAAAAAGCATGAATAACAGTGCACATTGGGAGAGGTCAGACTGAATTAAAGAATCTTCACTGAGGTTCAGGACAAGCCCAAGATTTCTGCACTTGCGAGCGAGTATCGTAACTTTCTCATTAAATACCATTCCACATCCTAAGTTTCATAAAAAGAGTTTAGCTATAAAGTCATACGATACGAACGTGCCAGTCAAGGAATGAAAGATATTACATATTGCTGTTGATGGGGATGTGATTTCACGAGTTTTGATATCATGATGCAATGTCTGCTGGAAAGCGACAACAAGAATAAAAAACCTGGTGATATTTCAGTTTCATCAGTTTTACGACGATTGGTTACGGTGACATTTATCCGACGCCTCAATCAGGGAAGCACGTGATAGGCATAATTCTATATCTGACATCTGGAATGGTAATCATGTCGACATTCGTGGCGGCTCTAGGCAGCCATCTGCAACGGATCCACTATCTCGGGCGGCCATTCAAGGGTGCTCAAGACGTGGACGTCTGGTTCGGCGGTCAGTGCCTGTCGGTAACCGAGCTGCTCCGTCTGGTCGCATCGCAATTTCAAGTGAGTCACTAAGCACATAACTCTCAATATTAATACGACTAAATGCAGGTGTCGCCCGAAGAACTTCAAGTGCTGCTGCGCGACTTGGACACTATCATCGAAGATGCTTGCTTCCACAATACGAATCGATCGCGACAGCTTTCGTTCTCGTCAACTGAAGTGCTCGAATTCGGCTACCATACACTGACGAGCCAAAGCTCTCGAGCGGATCACATAATACAGCTCGAATTCGACGACTCGATATTGAAATCACATGATTCAGCTCAATCAATCAGTAGGCCGAAACTGAGAAGATGGCAAAGTAATAGCTCGTTGAAGAGCTGCGCATCGAAGAATAAGCGCCTGAACAAGCGGCGAAAGTCGCTGGGAAGCGCTAATCACGACGCTCTATTTAAAGTACTGGGCATGCTCTATCGAGTGTCTCAGCAGCAATCATTCCCCCTATCCGATGCCTCCAAATACAGTACTGCTAATTAATATTATGATGCATTACAGTGCATCGGACAGCCAGCGCAACTGATAACCTCAGTGTTGTTTAAATTATGCTATGACCTTCGCTCAACCCACAATGTGTAAGTGGAGCGAGCTGTGTACAAACAAAAGTGAAAGATCTATGTTGATATAATATGTCTTAAATGATAATAAATTTTAATTATCATATTCCAAATAATATAGCGCCACGCAGAAAGAGAACTACGCCGCATGGTTCCATTAAAATAGTGGAAATACTCGCAAAAGTTCTAATGCGTCCTAAAGAGCTCAAGGCAAATTAAATGTAGATTAAACCACAATTTCAGTACAGGGCAGAAGCTAAAACTAGCTTAACGTAAACATGCAGTGCGCAGACATAATAAAAGAAAAACACATCAGATCATAAGTGCAATGCTACCAGAAAAACCCTCTTCAACAAGGAAATCAATGCTGTGAATAAGTACACAGAGCCAGGCAGACTGAGTTTCAAGCATCAAGTCGTGGTGACTACCAACCTACGTCAGGGCTAAACGCAAACAGAACTATCTCCCCCTCCCATATCCTGTATGATAACCGGGTTATATTTTTGATAAGCAATTATCGAGCATTTAGTAATCACATGCGTCGGCAGCTAAAGACCAATATGCTATGCGTCAACTGCTTCATCAAACAGAAATCGTCACATTCACAAAAACGCCTCTGCCCCTTTGTTATCTAATCGAACGTTTAGACACAAACACTAGACGTTGATGACGCGAGCAGATTACGAACATGTGCTCATGTTTTGCTTTTCTAGTCAACATACGCAAAGGCCAAACTACTTTCAACTGGACCGCTACCTACCAGAGCACTTTATAACTTCTCTTTGCTACAATTACTGCTTAACATGCCGCAGAATTATAAAACAGCAGTCATTTGAGACAATTGCTACGCAACCTAAATAAGACTTCTTCAGCTAAGAAATCAGCATTGCGAATAAGTATAAACAGCCCGGCAGACCGAGTTACATGCACCAGGACACGGTAACAACCTACGTACATGTAGGCCGCGCGCAAACAGAGCTATTATCCCTTGCCATATCCTGATGATAATCTTATTATATTTTTTAAGAGCAATTATCAAGCATTCATTCAATACACGCGTCGGCGGCTGTAGAGCAATACATGATGCGTCAACTGCTTCATCAAACAAAAATCGTCACACTCAGATAACCGCCTCTGCCCCTTTGCTATCTTATCGAACATTGGAATCACACCTTATAAACCAATCGCTTACTACTTGGTGATTATTCGCACAAACAAAGAACGAAGAACGATCGTCGAACGAAAATCAACTGTCATCTGTCAACTGTCATGCTCAAAGTAGCCTTTCTCCTTCTACTATGTTCCGCCAGCTTGGTAGCAGGCGAAAATGACGGTAAGATATGAAATGATACCGTGAGATCTTGTTATGTGTAGAATGAGATAATCTAATAAGAATTAGTTGAATGATTGTAATTTGCAGAGCAAATAGATGGACTAGTCTCGCAGGTATCGAGCCTTCAGAAGCAGGTCGCACAGCTGAGCGTCACGCTTGTAACCTTCGTACAGCAAACGACTCAATGTCTACAGCCTTGTGCTAATGCGACTTTTGGCAACTGCAGCGGTCTTGTGTGTCAGCATGGCGGCCAGTGCATCAATGACTACTGTCGCTGTCCGGATGGTGAGTGGTTTTTTGGAATTCCTCGAGTTGTAACGAACATCCTCGACTCAACCCGCACCATTCGTTCCAACGCCTAATTGAGTATAAAAATAGAGATGTTAAAATCGTCGAATCTTAATCAATGTCCACAGCCCTCCGCTCACAAACATCGCGTACTTCATAATCCTTATTTACGTGAGCGAAACTTGTCATGCATCTAGTAAGAGCTTATTACTGACTTCTTCCTCTGCCCTAATGTTACAAATCCACGATATTCTGAGGTTATTAGAAGCCATAAAGAGCTTTTTTAGGATGGACAGGGGCGGACTGCAGTCAAGACGTGAACGAATGTGATCGGCCGCAAAATCCATGCGGAAAGTGTGCGGTGTGCACGAACACTCCAGGCTCCTACAACTGCAGTTGCCCTCAAGGCTTTGGTGGCAGTGATTGCTGTACTCCCTCAGATCCTTGCGCCAGAAACCCCTGTCTCAACGGCGGCACCTGTACTTCGAAGGGCACTCAATACAGGTAAATCTTTCTAGCTTTACTTGCTACATCAATCGATGTTCTTGCTTTCTCACTAACCTTATGTTCAGTATTATTAAAACTAGAAAACACCTCTTCCATTGTCAGTCTTTTAAAACTAATATTCAAATAAGGCTTTAACTACGATGCTCATAATGGTATTTCAGATGTGATTGTCCGTACAACACGACTGGATCGAACTGCGCCCAAGTCATTCAGTGCAACGCGACTTCTTGCGCAACGAACGCCAACTGTTTCGTCAGCGACCATCGTCTTCAGTGCACATGCAAACCGGGATATCAGGGCGATGCGTACCACAAAGGCTGCTTGAGTCCCCAACGAGGTTCTTGCGCAAGCGGCGATCCCCACTATACATCCTATGATGGTCGGCACTTCAACTACCAAGGCACCTGTCCTTACGTTTACACAGAAACTTGTCCGGACGCACCCTTGGACACCATTCCTCCATTTGTTGTCACCGCCACCAACCAACAGCTCGGCGCTAATGCTCGGTACTAATCTATTTCATCTACCATTCCTCTCTATTTTTAAATGTTTTCAGTGTTTCTGGTATCCTGCAAGCAGAAGTGGATGTTTACAACCAGGCGTTCCTAATGCAAAAACATGGCGTCCTACTTGTGAACGGTGCCCGATCATATCTACCATACGTCTGGCCAAATGCCACCAATCCATTCGTCACTGTTAAAGCAACAGCAAGCTCCAGTGTAACACTGGAAACGGCCTTTAATTTGAAAGTGAGTAGTGGCGGTTATTGTATAAGAGGGAGCGTGTGTATGAAAGGAAGGGGAGAACAGTTGATCGAAGGACCGCAGGGGATCTTTTGAAATCAAGTAATTTCAGGTTGTCTTTTACGATAACTGGCAGCTGTGCGTGTACGTACCAGATCTGCCCGAGACACACGGCCACATGTGCGGGCTGGGCGGTGATATGGACGGCAATCCTGACAACGACCTCAAGATGCGCAATGGAACGATCACCGACAACGCGCACGAGGAAGCTTTCGGCGACTCGTGGATCACCACGGTGAACACCGACAACTGTCTGACCGGTGGTGATATGTCCCCTGGACCCTGCTCACCCGACGTAAATCGCCAGGCTCGAATCGACTGCGAAATCATTCACAACACCACTGGTTCCCTAGCCGCCTGCCAAGCCATGGATTCGGCCGTCATAGATCATTACTACAACAACTGCGTCTACGACCTATGCGCCTTCAACTTGAATCAGACGGCGTTGTGCAACTCAGTCGAGTCCTTCGTGACTCAGTGTCAGATCCAGCTGCCTGGTACAGTGGTTCACTGGCGCTCCGATGGTTACTGTCCACTCAACTGTCCCGCTAACAGTCATTATGAGACATGCGCGACTGGCTGTCCGGCAGCGTGCGGCGACCTTAATGCTCCCGACAACTGCGATCAACCATGCAGCGAAGGGTGCAGCTGCGACGACGGCTATGTCCTCAACAGCGACAAGACTTGCATTCTCAGCGACATGTGCGGTTGCGTCGACGTTTTGGGTGCGTACTATCCAGTCGGCTCTACTTGGACAAATGACAACTGCACAGTGACATACACGTGCACTAACAGCACAATTGTGTCCACCCCCAAACAATGTGTGCTGAATGCCCAATGTACCGTGCACGACTTTACCCGCGACTGCTACTGCAAGCGCTGCTACCAAGGCGACGGCAGTTCCAACTGCACCGACATCAACGAATGCCTCACACCGAACGTCTGTAATCACGGCTCGTGCTTGAATACTCCCGGTATGAATATTGATTGGTCTAATAAACATTGGATTCGGTTATATTTTAATAGTATGGCAAACTACTCTTTTAGAATGTTAACGGTCAATACTCTTCACAAAGTAGTGTCCTGAAGTGTACAGTATTTCAATAATCTCTTATAATTTTGTTTGTCAGTTTATTACTATTCAACGAATCCTCCTGCTAAAA
Organism: Plectus sambesii; assembly: GCA_002796945.1. Classification (NCBI taxonomy): domain Eukaryota; kingdom Metazoa; phylum Nematoda; class Chromadorea; order Plectida; family Plectidae; genus Plectus; species Plectus sambesii. Next base: position 24,748 of record NIUQ01001835.1, read on the forward strand.
AGTCATTCGTTTGAAGGTTCATTCTTCTGCCAGTGTGAGGAAGGTTGGACGGGTCGCTTGTGCGACGTTCCGATGAATCCACGGCGCCATTGCGCCGATCTCTACCTCTACCATAACCAGCGGGCAAATGGAATATACAGCATCACCCTCCCTGACAATTCTAACGTCGACGTATGTTCTTCTTCCACTGAACTGTTAGGCAAAAAACGGCTTTAAAAGGGATGAAGAACTACTTATGTTCGAAACTGTAGTTTTTCTCTGACTGAGGAAGAGGGTATCAATCTTAGCTGATCATGCTAGAATATCAATTCATTTCATGAATTGCAAGGTAGCTCAAGAAAGAAGAAAAGTCAATGAAATTTGATTTCCACTAACATTTAACTTTCCTTCAGAATTCGAAGTTCGTTTTTCATTCCCTGTAACATCGTGTTAGCTTAACAGTCATAATTAATGAAAGTATCTGTTTAGGTGTATTGCGATATGACAACTCAAGGCGGTGGTTGGACACTGATCAACCAACGGAAAGAAATCTCTCAGCAGGTGGACTTCAGGCGAACATGGGCTGAGTATAAGGTGGGATTTGGCTCACTCAAGGGCGAGTTCTGGATCGGCAACGACAATTTGGCAGCGATCATTGCTGGCATCCCAAGCATCAGTCAAAAGTTCACCGTGCGCGTCGACCTCATCCTCTGCAGTGGCCAGCCCTACTGGGAGCAGTACGACGGCTTCGTCGTCGGCAATGAGGCTACTTTGTTCAAGCTCACTATCGATCCCAATTCTGCCACTGGTTCGGCCGGCGACTCACTCGCTTACAGCAACCCCTACCTCAACCAGAACAACATGGCCTTCAGTACCTTTGATCGCGATAACGATCTATTCAATGCAGGTATGTGAACATGACAAGTACTAAGCTGGATTAATACTTCGATGTTATTAAAATTAGAATTTTTCTGGTATATCAAATTTCAACTCGATCACTTTAGGGGCCTAACTCATAGATCGTCAACTAAGAGTACCTTCATTTCGTAATAATTCAATTTGGCTCTCGTTTCATCAGAATACAGTTTCGAGCCTACATTCGAACATAAAAAAATATTAAGTATCGCGTTTTTTTAAGATTTTGTCTGCACTAAAGCGCGATATCCCTGTGAAACCATCGTTGTAGTACTGACAATACATATTCAGGCAGTTGCGCAGACACCTTCTCTTGCGGCTGGTGGTTCAACCAGTGCGGCGCTTCGAATCTGAATGGGCGATACTACAAGTGCGGCAGTTGGAACGACACCATCGTGGATGGCATCCAGTGGAAAACGGTGGAAGAGGATCAAGGTCACACTAGAGCCGGCACCCCTCTGCCTGGTTTGGCCACCTTTAAATTCCGACCAACCAACTTTGGTGCGACGAAGATGCAGCTCGAGGAAGATGCGCTCGCTCTTCAGCACGAATGATTTCGATAAACTCATCCGAATCGTCACTATCCGATATGACTGTACGAATTCATTTTTCTGGACATCACAGTTCTGTTACCACGTTATTTAAGTCTACCGAATAAATAGCCATCACACAATCGTCGAAAGGAGAAAGTTAGTGAACAAGACGAATTGCTCAAACCAACCGAAAGATCAAAATTTGGTTATAAAACGGTTCGCATGATTGCATTTTCCGAAGAGGAACAAAATCCGAAGGCAGCAATCTGATAAAATTGCTTCTTCAAGCTGAGGAAATGAATCTATTCCAGGAAACGATTCGAGCGCAAATTTCGTTTCAGCGCACAATTCTGCTTGTGCAGCATGGCAACTCATTCGTGAGATGAAGGGAATTAACCTTACTTTCATAGTAAAGTTAGTACGTGACATTTCAGCCAGGGTGCCAATAACCCGCCATCATTGCGTTAAACGAATGCAGTATCACAACCGTCCGCTCT
>NIUQ01001836.1:0-26599 GCA_002796945.1 Plectus sambesii
TTCCACTTATCTCCGGGGTCGAGATTCTCAACATTGCATACTTGTGCTGTTTCAACCGTTGAATGCACTTGAACATGTCTCGTGACGATCCCGAAAAAAAGATTGAACCCACTGATGAAAGTCAAATTTGTACAATTTTACCGTAACATCAGTATATCTTAGGCCCTGGCGGCTGGTTTAAACGTAAATTATTGACTTCTCAGAAGTCTTAGCCTCCAAAATAATACTGATTGAGAGAGTACTATAAGTGCGTATATTCTCACCTGCGAGCTTATCTTTCTCGTTATTGCACATGACGACCACCCAGTCTTTAGTGAGCACGATTTTCGTTCCTGTCTGCGTCAGTATAGAAATAGCGCAGAGCAAAATTGCCACAATAATGAGAAAAATTCGAACGGCGCCGCTCCACAGTGGTGATATTTCCTTCTCCCAGTACTGAACAACCAACAGAACTCCGGCAGACATTGCCACTGCTGCATTCGTTATTGTTAGCATTGTCCTCGCGGCTATAAAGTTAATGCTTGCTGCTGTAGTTCATATTTCGATTTTGCTTGCAAACATGCGAGCCTTCAAGGTTATAGCCGACTTGTTCGCGCAATGAGCTCTCTAGCATATTTTATCTCCAATATAATTTATAGTGCTAAGGTACCGGAACAGGAGTTAAGACACTCAAGCAGGCTCTTTTACTAAACTGCGAGATGGAATTTTTTTCGTTATAAGCCGTTTCTTTCAAAAAATATAAGCAGTGAGCAAAGAAAATTGTATGCTGCGTCCAAATCTGAACTTACCTGAAATCGGATTATATGAGAAATGAAAAACTTGCCGGTAAGACGCTTCTTTGCATCTATCCATCTACCAATGCTCGATGCAAACAGCAGGACCGCTAGGCAATCGATCAAGCCGTTGATGGCCACTAGCCGCAGATCGCCACCGATCTCGACCAATACCAAACTGAGCGCAAATTGCCACAGGCGATCGGCCTAAGATTACCTTACTCAGATACAACTGTAAAACTTTCTTTGCGCTGTGATAAATATCTGACACAATCGCCCATTTATTTTGCGAAATCCAAAAAAAGTTACAGTGAATAAGGAGCTAATGTGATAAAACTCGCCTCCTACACACGTACTGTAATTGCAGATGCGGGCACCTGTCTGTACATAGTTGGTACCCCTTCATCCCGACCCCAACTTTTTATAACTGAAAAATCTTGCTGTCGTTGCAGCAACTACCAGTAGTAATTCGAAACTAATATGTAAACGCACACCACCAGCGATTATTCAACGTTTAAAGATAGTATTTTTAATTGCCGCTTTACAAGTGTTTACACTTAAGGTTTATGAATTTTGTTAAGTTAATATTCAAGTCGCGCCTTAGGGTAAGTTGTGGTTAAAAAACGTTTTAGTTTATTCACTGTCTTGGTAATGTTCGTAATGAAGTTGAAAGCACATTAAGACTTCGCTGAAAACACAAATCCGTCTCATACTTACCCAAGAAGATAGCGCATAGCTGCAGTAGAGCTTACATTTTGGCGTATTTAAAAAGGAGCAAAGCCTCCGAGTGCATGACAGTGAAGGCATTATCGATTGTGTGCAGCGTCGTTCGGTTGTTAACACTGACACAGCAGGCGGCAACCGGGTAGCGGCAATCGTTCAAGCTCACTCTTAGTTCAACAATTTGATAAACTGCTGTTGACTGTTGACGTGATATTTAGTACATTTATACTCTCTCAACTACTAATATCCTAATATGTGCTGCATAACACAAATGATCTTAAAATTGCTCTAAAGAGAATATTTTGAATTATCGATGTTTGTTGAGAACTTGTAACTGGAGGTGTAAGGGGTAGTTAACCATTCGCGAAGAATAGAGACGCAGGGCATCTCCGCGCACATCCGGAATAGAAGAAAATGGAATTGATATGGCTTTTCTAATTGTAAACTTGTGTCCTGTTCCGGTAGATGATTTGATTTTAAAGTTAACTTGTTAGTATTCACTATGTATAAATCAAAGCATGGCCAGCATGTAGAATGAAGTTCGCTATTTACGATCACATGCGCAATTACGTTATATCCTGTCATTTTTTTCATCGATGACGCCGAATGTGATGATCTATCCCGAACGTAAAATCGAGGGTCAAAAGGGAAAATCCGTCAGACTGTATAATTGAGTTAATTTTCGATTTTTCTGCATATACCCATGATTTTTCAGTTCAAAACTTGATCGAAAGTATTAATAGATTCAAAATGCAATGCAAACAACTGAAAAGTAGCGAACAGAGAAGAGGTTTGAATGAATACCTAACGTCAAAACGAGCAGAATTCATTTATCACTATTGTCGCGTTCATCGGACGAAGCATTGCAACAGAAGACGGTGCTAAATAGGCCGTGAATAGGCAAATTGTGGTCGCGGCTACGACGTGAATAGACGGAATAGGACAGAAATCCAAGCAGAATGCTCAGCCATGAAATGATAATGAGAAGCCCGAAGGTGCGTGGGTCTGGCAGAACGATGACGAGCAGATCTTTGATCATGGAAAGTAGTCGGTTGGCCGAGCTCTGTACGCCGTTTACCACCCCTCTTTCGTGTTCTGCGATCGACTCTTGCATGATCTGTGTTATCGACAGATCTGCCATCCACAGACCTAAAATATCAAGGTCAATTGGTGCTCAGGATTCTGAAAAATTTACGCGGCATAGCTGCATTAAATTCGAGTCAAACGATCTGAATGACGTCCTCAAGTTGATATCTGTGTCAAGGTCGCTAACTGAGAGAATTTTAGGATCATTTAGTTGTTTCGCACACATTCATTTGCACCTGTGAGGAAGAGCGTGAACAGGAAAATACTGTAATATTTCAACTACGATAGATTGTGTGACGTTCATCTCCTAAAGTTCATTGTCCATTCGGCAGTAGCGTTTAAACAGACGCATCCGCAAATGCGCGGCGAGATGACGTGATAAACTGTTTGATAATGAGTGGTGCTATAGTTAACAGTCGTCTGCGCTGACGCGGACTCTTCTGACTTTAACTGCTTATCATCGTCAGTCCCAAGCCGCTGATACACGGCGCTTTGCTCACTTACCGCATCGGGCCAGAATGACGCCAAGTAGAAAAGTCCAGACTGAATAATAAGAATAACCACTTTCGTTCGCTTCTGGTATTCCCATAACTAGGTTTGTAGAATTCTCCAATGTATTGATAGTAGCATTTGGCGACTGATTTGTTGTTGAATTACTTCCAGAGCCACTGAAATATCCGATGGGATCAAAGTGGCTGCCGGGAAGCCAAATTGACAAAATGCAAAGCGCCAGACAGAGCAACTCTAGTAAGAACGAGATGAATCCCGTTCGAACAAGGCCAATTTTTGACCGAGAAAGCGGATAGATAACGCTGCCAATGATTCCCATTAATGCACCGACGCCTCGAGCTAACGCCAAGACGTCTGCCGGAAGGCCTGAAATTCATATTGTTTATGTTACATATTGCAGTCAAAAAGCTGCCTGTGCTGTACGGACAGAGTAGTAATGAACTTCTAAAATTAGCTTTAGCAGCATAAACGTGTAGAGAATAGGTTAGCAGATACAAAAACTGTTATTGTTTAGTAACGTCATGCAGAGGATCTGCAGCCTAGCAAAAAATGGAAATTTTCGTTTTATGAAAAGAAAGTGGCGCGGAATCATTTAATTTGATAAGGGTAATAGAGAAACAAAGCGGGAAGAAGTTGAACCTTGTGAAAAGGCGTAGCCAGTAGTGATTCCATCAAAGTCGAGTACAGTGAGATAGAGAAGAGCGAGGCTAAGAGCCGCCGGGAATACCGACTGTTGATAATAGGATCGCCATCCCGTGATAGCCGACCTTAGAGCAGAGCCTAATTTACCGCGGCAGTTTTTGTCAGGAACAGTATTTGTCACTATAAGGAGTACTTCAGTGTTGTGCTCGAGTTTTGTTGTTGATCCTGGTTCGAGCAAGCCGACACTTGACGGATGAACAATTTCTGAAATTTACTCATTTTGATTAATTATATCATTAAATAAAAGCAACCAAAGTATCGTGATTTCATTGAAGTACTCCAAAGTAAACCAGGATTGGCTTTTAGGTTAGCCATCGAAGTGGTCTACACACTATATTTGGGACAGTTTAAAAAATGGGCGCAAGCAGTGCTGTTCATTTTTCAGTTTTGCTAATGTTTGGCCATCGTATAACATGTTCTCTTCTCAATCTACTATTCTGATCGATCCATAAGGCCAGTTTCATATCACATATTTAAAATTTGTATCGGACGATCTATTTTTTAGTATAGACTTTTGAATGGCGTAAGGTGGAATATGCCAGACTACACGGACCGAGTCTTTTACAGCGAAGAGTGAAATGAAATTGCTGTCGTTTACCGAGCGCGACGTCGGTCGACTTCTTCACGGCGAGGGCCGGTACGGATCTGTATACGACGTTGAGCAGCCAAAACTCAACGCCCCACGAGCACACTGTCCAAATCGCAATGAGCAGGCATCCGGCGCTGACGCTGACCTGTGTCATCAACAGTCCAGCTTTTAGCGGCGAAAGAATAGTCGCTGCCAGTTCGATGCGCAATAACCACGCGTTCATAGCTACAAACATAGAGAAGATGACTACCCTAATGGCGCTGAGAATGAAATCACGTTCCTGCGGAAGTTTCTGGTCCCCTCAATAGTGCTTAAAGGGTGGGCGAATGGATTATTAGATTATGACTGTGGAATATACTTGCCGCGCAGGTGCAAGTCAGTCAACTATTAATCAAAGGGAGGATTGTATTAGGGTACAGAATAAACCATGGCAAGTGTATATGACATTTGCCCTTTGACAGATCAGAGAACCCCACCCCTCCAAGCTTGAAGTCTAAGAGACGAGCAGATCATTTGAGTTTAGCATCAGTAGAAGGTACAAAGTCAGAGCATATTTGAATAGGGTGCGTTTTCCACTCAATTTAACGTCCGAACAAAGTGAATACCTTGTAACTATCTTTAAACGCACTTTTCAGAAGAACTGAACTTTGTTTCAACTACTGAACGCAACTCGCGCTCAACTGATTATTCATTGTACGCCATTGTGCGCCGTACGATCCAAAAATTGGTTACCAAAGTGACTAATACGTCATCTACGTGAATTAATTTGGAATTTTCACAAGTTTCAATGCCCCCGTGCCAGAACAAACGAAACTCCGTTGTTCTTCGAACCAAATATTTTGGAACTGATAAGTCTCGTTCGAAATAGACGACATCATTTGTTCAAACAAGCAAATAAATCTTGAACGAATTCACTTATAGAGCTCGTGTTCAGATAACTCTACATAAATGCGCTGCATTCCTGAATATTAGATGTTTAAAAAAATACTTTTATCAATTATACCTGCGAGTTTATCCTTCTCGTTGTTGCACATAACAACCACCCAATCTTTAGTGAGCACAATTTTTGTTCCAGTCTGTGTCAAGACGGATAGAGTTGACAGCGAGATGGCAAGTACGATGAGCAGGAAGCGCAAAGCCCCGTTCCATATCTGAGAGATGTCCCAATGCTGAACGATGATGAGGCAAATAGCCGATAACGCGACCGAGCCATTTGTTAGCGTTAAAGTTGTTCTTGCGGCTTAAAAGGTTCTTGTTTAAATACTGAACAAGTAATTTACAGGAATATTCAGGTGACTGCTGTCAACTGAGCGTAAATGAATTATGTGTCTTATGTGAAGCTTTACTCGCATAATTCTTACAGTGGCAAAAGAATTCGACACATTAGCAGAATGATAATCCCTTTCAACTCAACGCCGATACATACATATCTTCGTTATCGTTTATTAACGAAATTCACTCAAATTTAGCGTTTCTTTTGGAATTTCAAAAAAGCAAGTCTCTCCCAAGACAATCTGCATTGATTTAGCATATTAAAATAAATTCCTTTTTATCTTGCAACGTATTGATGAATTACCGGTAATGCGCTTGGTTTCATCAATCCATTTGCCGACACTAGAGGCGAAGAAGAGTACAGCAAGCCCGTTGACCAGACCGTTAATGGCGATGAGCTGTAGGTCGCCGCCAATTGTGACGAGCGCGAAGCTCAAAGTGAACTGCCACAATGAATCAGCCTGTTAAATACTATTTTATTGTTCCTTCCATTCTCTTCTTTGACACAGTAGGCAACTGATGATTGAGGGGAATAATCAATATTTGAGCGGATTTCAACGAAAGCCATCGCTTGGCTTCGGTAGTCTCAGCAGATCAACGGCGCTGGTAATTGACTTCACTATCACTTAACTACACTGACAGCGTCTCATATCTCAGTTAAACCTAGTCTCATGTGATGTTAGATCAGGTGATGTAATCGGCCACAGTAATACTCAAGTACGCTGCCAAATAAGGAATGCGTTTAGCAGCGTCTCTAAGCGTACCTAATCTTGTCTTAAAAATAAAATTTAGTGCCCCAGGTACGGAAAATTACGATGGATCTCTGATGAGACTGAAGTTTACGCAAATTTCCAACGCGTACCTCTATTCATCGCAATACTGAGCGTGCCTTAGCGTTACCAATGACCAATACAGTAACATATTACTCTTAAATGTCAGACAAAACGCACTCACCCACGTTGATAATGTATAACTGCAGTAGAATTTAAATGAAGGGCTTCTGGAGAAAGCCATTGCTCTCGTTAAAAATGATTGTGAAGGCATCGTTTTGTTTTATTACGTTTGCACGACGGTAGCACGCAACAGAACGACCTGCGAGATGATAGCACGCCTTACAGATACAAGAGTTATGTCGACATACGCTACCGACGCCGCAAAGGTGAGATGTATCACTTGCATGCCACATAAATTTAAAATTGTGACGCTTTCACACGGCATATCGGATGGAAACTTTAACCTCTTTGTCACTCTGCCGGCACTAAATTAAACTGTCGCATGTTTCTAAGTATGTATGTATAACATTGGCCGAAGCGTTCAATGTAGATCGTCATCCGAGAAGTAGGTAGACTGCATATTGAATCGCCAGATCAATATCGGAGCGAAGCAGCAGCGAGGACAGCGGCACAGGCGAGCTCCGGTAGCGCGTTCTAGTGTCAATGTATTCATTCGCAGGTGCGGCCTACCCTACTGATCGATAAAAAGCGCTGGCGACCGTTCGCGCTCAATCCGATTCGCGCTGAGCCTTCTCTTACGTATGCTCTGCACTTCACACCAATCGCGATTGTACATAAACGAATAGGCACCGTTCACTGTTTATTTGTTCTCCTTCGAGGATAGGACCTATTTCCCTCTTGGCGTCAACTTGCAACGACGCGCAGACTCGTTGGATATTTTCCACCGCGTTGCTACGCGACGACGCGTCTGTTCAAGCGGTTCTTCATAGCGCACCACGACCAAATCATGCTGCCAGCTGGCGCCACGTGATTGATGAAGAGGAACAGCTTCAACCTGTTAGACGAAACTGATCACTTCTCTGCATAGCCGCCCCGCTCTACTATTATCGTCATTTGTCAGGTGAATTGCTAACTTCATTTATGAATGCGGCAGACAAACTGAGCATATTTATATCAGTAAAGTCTGCGACATATATCCAGTATTCTTGCTTTTATGCCAAAAGAAGCGGCTTAGCTCCATCTGTTGCGAAATATACTACCTTTTTCTCACTTGAAAAGCTCATCCTAACAATTTCTTATTCCGCGGTTTTAAAGATTAACATGACTAGTTATAATGAAACGTCAAAGAGCGCGGTTGCTTTTTTGTCCCATATTTCGCACATGTCCTATCTTTATTCTTTAACGAATCGCGCCCAATCGCATCGTCACAAAGACCAATCGAAGGTCCATTGCATTCGAAAGGCGAACGATTGTGGAAGGCAGTCTTGATGCATAATCGATCGATTCGTGACCCCTTTTGCGTTTCGCATGTGGCAGTTAGACAGTCACAAGGCGCAACAACGATTTTGTGGCCATGTGGGATAGGACCATCGCTCGACTGCAGTTGCAGGATATCACTAGGCTCCGATCGCTATCATCGTTAAACCGGAGGGATAATTCAATTCTCAAAATGGTATCTCGTCCGATGATGATTCATCTCAGTTCCTGATGAAGGCTGTTTTGCGTGAGCAAACAAGCCCAGTCGATAAAATGGATTTAACAGTTGCATAAAAGCAGTCAACTTTCAAGAATTTGAGAAATCGGTTTCAGTTCAACGGTTTTACAATTTGAATTTTTAATAATGAAATGATTTTGGTTCAAGCGGAAGGGAAATGGCTCACCCCTGTAAAGTTCGCCAATCCACCTGTTAAATGCACTGCAATTTGCTGTCATGATAGTTGGGGTATGGTGTACGGCCTAGTTAAGTTGTACTGTTGGCTAAGAATAGCTGAGAGTAGCTGACCGGCTTGAAAGACACTGTATGATTGGTTAGCCACTATCTAATACCATGTTCAATAAAGATAGGCCTTTTTAAAATACAGCAAAATTTATTTTTCTTTCTTCAAGTTTAAATAAAAAGCCGCCCGCCAATTTCCGGATCAACAAATATTACAGCCCCTCGCCTTTAACTCTGTATACAAAATTTGGCCACGGGTCGCGACCTCGTCAGCGTTCTCCCCCATCATTCCCTGTGTTGCCTTACGCCGAACAAGGGACGGCGTCGGCGGCAGATGTGATCACCGGTACCTACCGGACGAGGCCAAGGATTTTTCATTGCCCGGTGGGTGTGGCGGTCTGAAAACCGCGAACACTAATAATCCCAGGGCGCGACCGGCGCTTTGACGCGAGCGCCACGCGAGCGGCAGGGGGCTACTGGCCGGCTGATCGTTCTCGGCCAGCAGCGACGTCCGTCCCACAGCCGCAGTCGGTCGGTTCGGTCTCGCATTGCGTCGAGTTTGAAAACTGGTTCTGCAATTCGCGTGCACTGTATGAGACGCTCGCGCCCGCATTAAACAGCAGTCAACACTGACTGTAAAGCGACTACGTCAGTGGCGTTCCAGCGTCCGTCGCGGGCGACTTCTCCCGAGATCGTCGCGTAGTCGCTGTGAGACTCCGCGGACGTGCTGCGCATTGTTAAACACTCGACCGACCGTCCGTATAGGCGTCGTCGCTTCGCGTCCTTCGGGCGGCAGTCGTTTCTCCCAGCGTCGTGCGCGTCCCTTCATCCGTCTTCTTATTCTCTATCCATTTGGCAGAATTTGAGCATTTCATCATTATAATTTTCCGTCAAAAATCCTCTTTTATCGTTGCCCTTGAGGTAGTAGGATAGTATAATTGAATTTGAAGGCACTGCACTATGAACTTACTTCGTCTTCTACCTAGTTAAACGCATCTGCGGTAATGGTGTTTCAGTTAATGAACTAGAGTTTCATTAAAGAGAAGCAGATCTGAGTTCTTCGTTGATGGATTTGTTTCTGTTTTTTGGGAAGACCAACCTTTTCTAGCTCCAATAGTCTTAGAGTGTTACCAGAAACAGTCTTCGTTGTGTAAGAGAGCAGTTGTACTGTTGCAAACTTTTGTTGACCTTTGCGCATCATATGTTGTGTACCAGAAAATAGACGGATCTGGAGTATTGTGCAGTAGATTTATTCACTGCTCGTAAATTATTCATGAATTTACCTGCATAATATACTGTGCCCATTTTGTTTGATAAATAGAGAGGCTAACTTACTCTGTTTGCCTCTCTGCGTCGTTTAAACTTGTTGTTTTGCGCGCGTCTTTCAGGCATACGCATATAATTACAATTTGTACCTTTTTAGGCATAGTTGTGTGCTAATCTTTGTTGACGGAGGCCGTTTATTGAAGAAGAAACAGGGGAGTCTCAATATCGACGACGCAACGTTCTGTCGCAAGTCTGACGTTCGAATAAGCTGATCTAGTTTGAAGAAGCTTCTCATAGCCTCCAGCTGCTCCCATTTGCTTCTGGATTATTGAATCAACAGGAGAATGTCTGCCGCGTACGAGCAGGCCGTCGAGTACGCTATGCGCGAGGCGCATCTTCCGAGAAGAAGCTCCCTCAAGAAAACTAGAGCAAGGAGTGAGTCAATTTATACGCTTTTATACTTAATCAGTTATTCGTATGGACGCTGGCGCCGTCCTCTTCCCATTAGATAGCTGCTGCAGTAATCTTCAGACTCGGGAAGTGACCATATTTTTCATACAGTAATGAAAGAACGGCTTTTTGAATTCCAGCAAGTTTGAAATTGCCATTAAACTTTTCATAGTAAGTACTAGATAGAAAGAGGTATGGATCTTGGGGGAGGCCAACTCATTGACAGCGAAAAAATGCTGCGTTTGAATATAGTTATCCATCAGCTTGTAAAGCGTTGCGGTTAAGATTCGCGGCAATGAGACTCTTCGCAAGGCTTTCTTGTAACAAGAGTACGCCTACTAACACACGCAACCAAATTGAGATGGATGTTTTCGATCGCTTTTCGAAACTGATTGATGAGAATTTCCTTTTCGGCTTTGATTAATGACGCAATGGCACTTTTTAATCAGCAGCAACAATGATTCATCAAAATATGTTGCATGCATAAATTTGGAATAATTTACTATCACATCTCTTGGAAATAACAAACTTTATTTTTGGACGCCGCAACTTGTTTTGAAACACCACAACGCAGACTAATGATACATAGTCCGGTTCAAATGCTTAACCAAGATTGAGAGCGACGCCAAGTATTTTAGTTGCTTTAAGTAAGCTTAATCATGAAGGTATTTTAAAATTTCGCATTCAAGTCGATCCTTTGTATCTTGTGGTTGAAATTTTCCCAAGCCCACACAATTGACAAACTTGCCTCAATTGCAAGCTCAATGAGCATGCTGTCATATCATGCATCTTCAGCCGAAGCGAGGAACAACCGCAATGTTGACTTCTCTCCAGACGTGACGACGAGCAGCGATTCGGACCCTCAGCGCTCATCTCCCGACGACCTCTCCGAAGCCTCCTATCAACAATACAATGATGCCGTCAATGAGACTATTTCAAGATACGCCCACCAGATACGAAATGGAAAGGCGGAAGTTGTTGGCGGTGCGTATTCGGTTGGCTTGAACTAAGTTTAAAGTCAAAACGAGCTGGCTTAAATTCATGCAACCGTTGACATCTACTTGTGCTGAAATGAGCTTTTATTGGTTGAAATAAGCGAAGAAAGCTTAATTATCTTTATCCAATTGATCAGTAGGCCATATTGATTATGGCTTGCGTCAATGCGCATGCTTGCAATTGTAACCGCCTTGCCGCTTTCAGAAAAGCAAACTGCGAAAGAATTTCCTAAGGAAACGGCAACAGGACGAAAATTTCAACCACGTAATGTACATATTACCCACGAAATCCGAGTGACGACCAGCGACTACTCGACGGAACCGTCGAATCGATCTTCGATGGATTTCGACCAATCCATCATCGCCTACCAAGAACAATTACAAGAGCAGCAGAAGAAACTGTACGCCCAGCAACAACAGCAGCAAAAGGAGCAGCAGCAGCAACTCTACCAGCAACAGCTTCAACAGAAGCTGCAGCAGCAGTTGCAAATTCAGCAAGAGCAGCAGAGGCAGCAACAGCTGGAGGAGCAAGAAAGGTTGAGACAGCAAGATGAGCAGGAACAGAAGCTTCGACAAATGCAGCAGCAGCGTGAGAAACAACATCAGGAACAGCTGCTGTTGCAGGTAATGTGTGACATGTTTTGCGAAGGAGATGGTAATCGTCTTCATGCTAGTGATTGAGCTTTTTTTGCTGCGAAATCGCCATTAGAGACCTAGATTGCGTGCAACAGTATTGTATATTTTGCGAACAGTATCCACGATTTTTTGCTTCATACGTACAACTAATGAAGTATAGATTCAGAGGGGATTTCGATTTTTCCATATTCCAGTTCAGATTCCGAAAGAACAAATATGATTTGATCTCACAGCGCACGAAATCTTTAGGTAATGTGCACTTTACTGTAATCTGGATTACGGATGGAGTGATTTCTTTTACTGGCCACCGAATCCTGATCGACAAGTGTAAAAGGGAACGAAATGATTCAGTTTTGCCAAAATCAACAATAATAAGTAGCCAATATCTTTCCACATAGAAAACAGTCGATTGAGCAAAAATGAATGCGAAATACAGAATGTGCTCCGTTGAAAGCTACGATCTCATTCGATGAGTAATTATAAAAGCCTGATTATGCAAACATATTATAGTGGAGCGCAATACTATGTTTGACAACATTATTAAATTTAAGGAGCATAAACGACGAGCTCACCAACAGGATATGGAAAGACAGCAGCACCTCCAGATGAGGCAGCAGCAGGAACAACAGCGAAGGCACGAACTGTCGCAGCCGTCTACAATTTCTGTCGACCAGTTGGCCTCGAGAAATCAGTCTCAAACTTTCGCCACTGTCCACCAGCCATCACATTCTCGCCAGACTTCCATGAAGAAAATGACGCCGCAAAACGGTAAAATGGGCGTGACTTGGAGGCCACTTTATCTCCCCGCGCGAATATATGATGCAACTGCGTTTTTGTATGGAAAGTTTAAATTTGAGCGACAGTGTCATTCAGTGCCATATGCCTTCTGCTATATTATTTGCGACGTAGGGCAGTGTGAAATGCGAACAATGGGAAAAAATTACGTGCGACAGCCTATGTAAGAGAAAAGCCTGAATAATCAGAGAGCGGCGGGAGTGACGAAGTTATTACTCACAGTCGCAAAATATGCTCGCAGTGCACTTCCCAACTTTCCTATTCAAAGAGGATTGCTCAAAATTGTCGCGGCACGCTAAACTTAGTTTTGCGTCTCTCATAAGTTTATACTTAAACATAAACTATTACTGAAATTTTATTTTCTATACATGCATCTCGTTTGCGATTGCTGGTGAATGAGCGGTTATACGGCCAATAGCCGCAAAACATTCTTCAGCGCTTCAATCAATCATATGGTCCAAATAATTCGGAACCTTGCTTTTGAGAGTGTCAGCCAACCAAGATTTATCGATTTATCTTCAATTCGGTGATCGCCCACATATCTATTCGGAACATGGTAGCATCGAGCCGACGATTCCTCCCTGGCCGTCAGGGAAGAGTGATTCACTCCGCGCGCAAACAGATCGGCTTAGGCACAAGCGGGGGTACCTGTCGTTCCACTATTTATTCTGCCGACATTGTTATGCACATCACGATTTGCGACATTCGATTCGTTTCAGCACCTCCGAGGTCTGCAGTCTACGCGATTGCAATGCCGGTCGAGCAGCCTTTGGACGTCGGCAAAAGAAATAATAACAATACGACCTATCAAGTACACCCTCAGCAGCTCTACGCGGCTCCAGGTCAGCTACGTTTGAGTTCGTATTAATGTGTGATCTGGTGCGGGCTTACAATTGCCTCACAGATTCGGTTTCGTGCCTCTTTCCTTTCGCAGTTTTCTGAGATACAAAAGAAGATGCTGTAACGGCTGTCATAAGAAATTTCTAAATTTGTTCTCGATGGCAGGACCCCCCGTTGGGTGTACGCGATGTTCACATCGGTTTCTTGGTAGCATCCTAAGATGCGTTTGTTAGCTTTAGTTTCGAGATTTAAAGTTTGCACCTTCAGTGTGACGATAGGAACACAGTTATGAGTCTGATACAATTCGACCTTCATAAGTGATCCATTTCAGCCAGAAATGATATCAACGTCAATACGGTGTCTGCGGCGAGCGGCTTCAAGCTTCCGCAATATTACTTGGCTAATCCGCAGTCGAAGCAGCAAACTAGTTTCCAAATTGGAAAAGGAACAGCCAAGAAGAATGGTGAAAGTGGTAAGATTTGAAAATTATTCGTAGCAAAAATTGAAAAATGATTGATGAAAATTGATAACGCGCTAAAAGCTGCAGGGAGCCAGTTATTTTTCGAAACTTTCTATGACAACTGGAGAAAAAGATCCCCATTACAATCCCTCTTACTTTTAAAGGGGCGTTTCATGTTTGATCATGGAAATTTTCAATGCGACATCATTGAAAATAAATGTTTTGTATTTGAAAAAATAATATGCAATTGAAGTAAATACTACATTGTTGAATAATTTAGGTTCAATGACTTGCTGTTGGATTCTGATGGGTGGTATTGGGCTGACAATTGCTCTGATCGTCATTTTCATCGCCGGCAGTCAGCTGCACATTTGGGATGGAATTATTTGAAACCTATCTATTAAACAAGGGAAATACAGTGAAAGTATTGTAATACATCCATTTATCAAATATCATCTCTTCTATCTCTCTTCAACTGCAGTTGACCTTCCGTATATGGCGACACTTTGTTAATGCCCTGGTTTCTTAGTGAATTTGAATCGACTTGCTGTTCAAAATGTACGTATTAAAGAGCTGTCGATTTAACAATTAGAATTTCATGATGACTGTTGCGTAATATTTCCTTTATCGTGAGTATCTCAAACGTATTGACTGTAAGGTGAACGCTTTTTCTCGGTGATTGCTTCACTTTCATCGATGAGATGTGGCATAATATGTGCATGAAAATTTGACACTGATACATAACTGGTGCTGACGTTTGAAGAGACTTATCGCATCACGCTATATACTCCTGGTTATATGTTGATTATGATGACGATAAGCATTCTTGTTTTACCTTTATCCGTTACCGTCTGTTGTAATCAACACAAAAATTGATAGCCTTGTATACAATTAAATTAACAGTGCGGTTATTTTATAACAAGCTACTGATTCCAAGAGTTTTCGCGAATATTGAGGAATGTGATTTTGCGCTCCGTTTAACTAAAGTCAGTATGGTATTGAAAGTCGTGCATAGAGAAATTGTGCGAACCATCTTGAAACTGACATTTGTCACAGTGAGCTCAATTGATGCAAGTGCTAATGTGCTGTTATTGTTGATTTCAACTTGCACGTTGATGAGAATAAAGGGAATCGCTTGACGTTGTTTACATGACAATCAATATGTTTTATCTTTCAGAGCATAAATAAAGGCCATCCGAGATCTCTTATACTATTTACATTTATATAAGGTTGCTTTGCAACTCAAAAAGAATATTTCCTCTGTTGGCTTGACTTGATAAATGTCCGCTTCGACTTGAAAAACGTCCTCTTTGGGTTAGAATGTATCCTTACTTGAGTAAGAAAGGGGTGCACTAAATGGCCTCTGTCGTTTTCTGGTACATCTAGAGAGTGTCTGCCGATGATACGTCACTGAGTGCAGATAATGCAAACAATGTAAGAGCGCAACGCAAAACATCGACATAGAGCGTGTCCATTTCAAAGACTAAATCGTTCCATGGTTGCACAAAGAGTCAATAGCCATGTTATGCGTGTGCTACAAATGAGCGACGGCCAGTTAACATTATTATTATTGCTAAGCGGGACATCCATGTGCTTCGAGCTCATGCGGTGTATGTTTCTGTCACTGTCGCCGGCCTGAACGAAAACGCTGACTGCCTGGTGACGAACAAGAACTCTTAAATCTTCCATATCACTTCTTTGAATAATTAAGGCCAAGGATGTCATTTGTTTCTGTCGAAAAAAGTAAGCTATTCTCTTTGAAAATACTGCAAATGACTACATTGATTATGCAAAGAGTAGCAATATGATGAAACACACACATGGCTTTCAATTATTTATTTCTTAGGTAAATTTAAGAGAAAAACGCAAGATTTTATGTCGTAATGGACTTTTAGTGTTTCATAAAGCTTTAACGAAAGTTTTTTATCACAGCAAAACATAATCACGCAACGTGCTACAAGTTTTTGCCTTTTTAGCAGTTCAAAATAATACAATCTGCATATTATTGAAGTAGAACAAATAGCAAAACCTCATCACCATCTTTTCAGATTTTAATCAGTTGAAATGTTGCTGCGCTATTGCGTTGGGAGGAGTAGGAACCTTTATTGGATTGATAATTATATTTCTTGGCGCAAGCCGTCTGGTAGATTTCGATGGAATTGTATGAGATATTAGTGATCATCAGCTTGAATTAACCGATGTCTTATCTGAGCAGCACTGATGGAGGATATCTGAACAAACTACACTGGCCGCAATCCTTAAAATTCTCAGGGTAAGTATAACATGTACCTGCCACTTTTGAGTAGAACAAGTAAATTTTTGTTCGGGAACAAGTGCTGCTGAAGCAGAGAGTTAATGCTTGTCAAGGTACATTTAAAGCTGGGAGCGCATTCCGATTAATTTGGCTCTTTGCAATCGTATTTCGGCTGTTCTCCTCTGTACTTACTCTGCCCTCTGTATTACATATATCGTAACTTCGGAAAAGTGCATGAGAGAGAGAGAATATGAATCAGTGGCTCATGTGAAAAAATCTCATGTTGGAAGCACTAACAGTACAGCGTGCTCATTGTGAAATCGAATTAGTTTCAGCTGCAGCACATTCACTGCTGCGTTTATATGTCAAAATATTTAATCGGTCCTTCAGATATGCCCAGAATGGGCGGGAGAACTCTACGCCGGTGTAGTCTCGCCGTCACTAGGATATTCGGAACTCTTTTTCTGGAGAGAGCGAGGGGCTGGCAGGCGATTTCGACGTCGCCAATTCGGCTCTGTCATCGGCACAAACGAAAATCGGGCAAGTCGCTCGCGTCTCTCCTATTCCCGCGGCAAACAGGTCCGCAATGCACGGATGACGGCGACCGCGAGTCGTCTCCTGAACAGAGGCATTCACTGCGTAGCTCCAACGGCGTATACGTTGTTTACCTTTACCTCTCGATATCGACCGCGACTGCATACATTATCCTGCTCGGCTCGTTGCCACTGAGCGCAGGCTGGCCTGCATGCTCGAGGCTAAAGACGGCATTTATTTGAGGAAAGCATTTTGTTTGCCTATTTTTACGGCAACTGTACGATTATTTGAGCTCAAGGCTAGTGGCTGAAATATGTCAATGTATACTGTTCAACGCTATATAGAAGTAGTACCAGTGCAAGGTTAGTTTTTACTATTTATTAAGATATTTCGCGCACTCTATCCTTATCGTATATATATTGAATAATTGTAATAATGATCTTCTAGAACTATGCATTTGGCTATTTGATCAATGTAAGTGAGCAACTTTGAATTAAATTACATCATAGTACTGAAGACTGAAGTCATTAAAGGGAGAAACTGAATGCTGGCGATAAACATTAGTGATTATTGATAGCTGATAGCTGATAGGCCAAAATCCTAACTATAAATATTGGCTCCGCCATTGAATTAATGGTAGCAGCATATCGAATGAGAAAAGTTTCCACTTGGCGACAAATAGAATGCTGTTTTTCGGATTTGCTTCACATTTCCTCGAGTGTAAGACTCGTGATCACCTCTCAAAGTTGCGGTTTATGTTTGTGTTTGCATTTTCACATCATTGTAGCTATAACCGTCACTTTCAGCCACCTATGTCTACACTCCAGAACCACCACGCCGTGACAGCTTTGATCAAAAAGCCGTCTGCTTTTGCCTAACGGTCGTTTGTGGAATTTCACTTACCATTGGAGCCGTTCTATTAGTACTCGCGATAACTCAATTAAGAATTGTCTCTATTTGATGGAAACTGGAACACTTATTCTCAACAAAGTAAACAGACGAAGGATGATTCGCATAATTGGTGCTGAAAAGTCTTCCTGAACAAAGGGTGCGGACATGGACAGTGTACAGTACAACTTAGCACTCTTTCAACGTTCACTAAACAATGAAAACTGAGATGGAAACCACTATGTCTTTGTCAAAGTTTTTTTTGAATTCTGCTCTTTTGTCTCATGAGAAGAGCAATTTTTCTGTACATATACGATATTTGTACATTTCTGTGTATAAACGCTTCGCGAACAACTCTTTGCAATTCATAAAGATTCAAACTTCCTGCACGACTACCACCTGGGGCCAATTTCATAAAACTATTGAGCTGTTGAGAATTGAGAATTGAGGAATTGAGGCGCACGCCGATTGGATAATTTTGAATTTCAACCAATGGCTGTTTNAGGGGCCAATTTCATAAAACTATTGAGCTGTTGAGAATTGAGAATTGAGGAATTGAGGCGCACGCCGATTGGATAATTTTGAATTTCAACCAATGGCTGTTTGCCTCAGTCCCTCAATTCTCAATTCTCAACAGCTCAATAGTTTTATGAAATTGGCCCCTGGACAGTTTTCTTCAGAAAACACATGACAAAAATAGTAATTACATTGCCAAATACCGAAGAGAAATCCAGTTACAGAATAGGGTTTTTTGTTCTCGTGTAACTATGGAATTATTGCGTACTGGAACATTTAATTAAACTCGCAACAGTCAATAAACGCGACAATAATTAAGAGGTGCTTGGGAAAGATGGCCAATCAATACAATCGCTTCAATTGCTCTAGCTGCTGTAGTTAAACAAAACTGAGCACTGAACATACAAATGCAAGCTATCTTTCTTTGACAGATCGTGACAAGCTGCTCTTTCCCTGCCTCTCTATCGATTGAACACGTCGGACTATTTGCACATCGGCCCAGTACAACGCGCCAACCTGACTGGGTGGTCGAGTTGCTCTAAAACTAGCAGTGGCTGGCGGTCTGTCACTAGCGCTTCCTCTCAGACGGCTATATGCGCCCCTTTTGGCATTTATGTCCTAGGACGAACAGAGATGGACGTGGATCGACTATTATGGGTTATCCATATCGCGCTTTATGATGAGGAGCTGTGGCCCGTACTTGATTTCCCGAGATTGCATTAGGAAGGACAATACGGTTTAAGTACAGTTGCATTTTTCAATCCGTACAGAGTGCGCACCCTTACTAATGTTAATACGGATGCCAGAAATATTTGCTCTTCACCAGGTTCAGGCCATAATAAATATCAAAGCCAGGCTAGAAAATGGACGATAGTATTCTGACGGTTCGCTTCTAAGTTAGTCTCGAATATTATTATTGTTGTCAAAACTAACACTAATCCACAGAGTTCCCTGTCTGGCCCTCGTTGCAGCTAACAAAGCATTTCAGATTTTTTGAGAAATTTGTTATCATCAACATATCAGTGAAAATATCTGTTCCAGTGAAAATTTTCGCCCAGAAATTCTTTTCCCTCACACCAACTCGTGACCGTGCTGAATATTGCTCAATTAGATGATCCTTTGCAGCTCAAAAATCTCAGGGAGCGCCGCACACTTGCTCTCCTTTTTCTAAGGTTTAAGCAAACTACAAGAATGAAAGCCTTTCAGGCCATCAAGATGCGAAATGCGTCTTCCGTTTCTAGTGAAGGCTGCTGTAGCGGCGAAGGTACTTTAATTGTTTACATAAACATAAAAAAATGAATGCGCGATCCACCGTTCAGTTTTGTACGATTGGTGAAGTCGTGTTCATACTTTAAAATAGTATGTTTTACTCTGTATGTGAAACACGACATTGTCTTCATAGCTCTTTAAACTTATATAACAAAGCGAGAGAGTGTAAGATCGTAATAAGCTCTTCATTTTGCAAAAGTATAGCTTTGATTAGGCTAACTGGGGCAGTATAATTTTTCACACCCTGAACAATAACTGTGTGTTATAAAGTTGATTACTTTTTTCAGTTCAGAGGCCAATGACCTGCTGTTTCTTCGCAATAATTGCCGGCGTCGCAATGACTATTGCGCTCATTTTATTCAGCATTTGCATCAGTTTTCTTACCGTGCGAAATGGAGTCACTAAATCGTCAGATGGCTAATGATTTGATTTTGAACAACGAAATTGTTACATGGATTAATGTTCTTCCATATACATTCTATTCCTTTGGCTTATGAATTTAGCCTATTCATCTTTGAAAATCTGATAGTTTGCGTGCATTTATGACATGAAAATGATAAACTGCTGTTTTGTCAAAGTCATTCGTTTATTTGATCCAGTTTATTCAATAAAAATTCTGTGCATAATAAGGAACTGTAATCATGCAAACATATTATAAAACAGCAAGAGACTTGGATGGAGACAATGAACTGGATAAACGCTGTGAATAAAGATCACAATTATTAAGATCCTAGTTCTCACACAAACTGTTGTACCCTGCTATTTTGATAAATCAGTCATACAAGAAGTACATATATTAATCAGCAGTATCCGCAGGTTGAGGCGCAATACTGCCATTTTACTTGTTCTGTATAGCCAGCATAAGTGCTCGAACAGAACCCTGAGACGGCCCATTGCGCACAGATTGGCGAAGAATCGACGCAACCGCCGCCCCTCATTACAGAACAGCGGTTGCACGTCATCGGACATTGCTTGGTCATGAAATCTCTGTACGCCGGCGTATTGCACAATGAAGAGTATTTTCCGCAGTCCGTTGTCATGTCACGGCACAATTGGGCGGGAGCTCCTACTGGAGCTAGATTACCTAAAATAAGGTAGATACAAACCCTTATTACGGCTACTTTTCATTCATGATGAGCTAATTGACGCCCAATTGTACAAGCTACCCAGGCCTGGTACAAATTAAGAACAATAATCACAAAAACATAATGCGGACGAGTTTATCCGCCTATTTGACAAAATCCTGCGTGAAGTCCAGTAGAGGGGCTATTTTTCCTAGCCTTATAAATGTTATTTGCTGTTTGTTGATAAAGGATCAGAAATTATGAACTTTGGATCTTTTAAGTTTGATAGAATCTTGATATTGATGGAGAATTCAAAAGAATTTCCTCCTGCAGTCATTAATAAACCGTACGAACTAAATTAGAGTGAATATAAAACTGGCAGGGATATATATGAAAAAACTTACCGCCATTTCAGGATCTGAGAGGCGCTAATTGAACACCGTAAGCCACGGTAGCGAGAAGGCTGAAAGCGGTGCAACGAATTGCCGTCATATATTTGGCGCCTACAAGTTTCGAACTTGGATGAATGCTGGAGCTCAACTGATACCGACTGGACAAAATATTCCATTTTAAGCGGTTTCTTTCGTGTAGGATATGGCATATTTTTGTTTGCATTCTCGAGTATTTCCCGGATCATACTTTATTTCTAGCAGAACAAGCACTGATATTTCGTCACCGACCTCAAACAGTTAATCAGCGTGATCCGTCAGTGACGTATTTTTTGACCGTCTAACGCAAAATAGGTATTCGATGGTACCATGCTGCGCCCGGATCTCAGCTGAAATCCCGACAATCGTGCGCAATCACGACGTAATGCACTGACGTCGATAAACACCTAGTCACTAAGCAAACAGGTCCATCGGCGGCATTTGCTTGAGATATTTTTATACGCATTGCCTTTCAATATTTGTCGTCCGTCTCCCCGACTGTCACAGTTTGCGAAAAGTTAGTCAAAAGACTTTTTCACTGATAGTAGAATGACGATGATTGTCAGTATTCGCTTAATCGAGTGTCAGATCTTAAAGTAACTAGGTTTTATTTTATAAGTCCTGCAATGTCTCTCAGATAATAGCGGAGAATTATCTTTAGAAAGGCGAGAAAATTGAACGCATTAATTTTTCAAGGAGACATTTGAGGCCATTAGCTAGGCCGATTAATTATGTTCAGTTTTCGCGTCTTTGCGATAATGAATCGGGTGAATATGCTCAAAATTCAGATTTTCACGATCGATAGTCCTATATTGATATAGCATGTTTTATACTCGTTTCTCTTGAGATAATTTCATGTATTTCTTGAATGCTGGAGTATCGTATGTTAGCTTTTATTCACTGAATGTGCAGTTATTTTGTTTTAGAATAAAAAAGTATTTTCTGTTAAGGTAAAATTCATAGATATTAAAGAAAAATAATCGAAATTAAAAACGATTCTTTTTTGAAGAACATCATCAGTCCCGGGCTAAAATCCATAAAATTGCAGCCTTATTAACAGACTTTTAACGAGATTGTTCTACAACTTAACTGCTATGTAACTTTTCTAACACCTCAAAAATACTGCAGGACGTTTAAGAGTTTATTTTAGAGTTAAATGAAAAAGCATGCGTGCACAAATTATTTTTTGCATCTTTGAGTATCTGCGTTTTATTTATATGAACAAAATATGAACCGCTAAACTAAAAATAGAGAGCGGGAAGAGCGCAAGTTTCTTTTCTGATCGATCAAGGACACCAAGCGGGCTTGTATCCCTCAATTGCCGGCACTGTGCATCCCCAGAATGCTGCCGCTTTAGGATGAAAGTTGGTGGATGGCGTCGGCACTGGTCCCATGCTCATGTATTCAGCATTCGTCCCCAATCGAGGCCAAACGATTGTCGATGGTGCTGGCGTTGGATTCCTGAAACAAGACGCACTTTACCAACGGCATGTGTACATTAGTGTAGATTGCTTTTCCGTTCAACTGGATCCAGGAAATATCATTTATTTAATATTCTATTCTTTCTCTACTTAGTATCCGTTTTATAAAACCGTTGTGAACAGGGAGTTCGATTTACATAATTTCTGTTCCATAAAAGTATTGAGAATTCAGAATCGTTATCTCAACAATCCTAAAACTTCTGTTCAACAGATAACTGCAAGATTAAGCGATGGAAATGCCAAATGAGCACCCAGCTTTTCAGCTCTCTCCGCTCACATCATTTCTCTGCCACTGCCTTGCGCGTTTTTACGCTCAAACTCTATATAAGGCTATTTAGGAAGGGACCAATAAAGAAAAAGTACCCATATTTGACAAAGTTGGCCCAATATTGTCCGAAATAGTTCATCGTGGCAGTGTCATCATTGGTGATACGCCAGCCGCCCATTTGGGTCGCGGGATATCCCATGAGGTACTGTAATTCCCATGTATGAGGAACGCCACGGAAGGAGGCGTTGAGCTGAGGCATGGCTCCCGGCGCCAAGTAGTCGAACGAGTAGAGGTAGACGGCGCTGTTTGTTTGGCGGAAATTCATCGCCTCTCGGTAAGTCGGACCAATGAAGATCATCTCGCTGTCCAGCTGAAGCCATTTTATTCTACAGTTCTCCCCTTATTCAAACAATAGCGTAGTTTAATCCATCATCTGTGCCTAATTTTTGTGGGCGGAATGCCTTTACTTATCTCTACGAAAATGCGTTTGAATCGAAAGAACGATATACTATCGAATTGAGGCAAGAATGGAATAGGATTGATGAGCAGTAGGTAGATATATTTTGAGATCAAGCGACAATTATCAGGCGAAAAATTTGTGCTGTGATTTGCAAGACCAAAATAAATACTTAAATGTAATATTAGACTAAGAGAACAACCACGAATTAACCATATAAAGTATAAACAGTTAAAAATTGATGATAATTAATCAATGGAACATTTCGCAAAGTTTCTAAATGAGACGGCTCAAAGCGGGACGCCGTGGGATAAAAATATAAATATTGGGACAGAAATTTTAAGCCCCACAGTATCATTTAGAATCTTCGTTGTGTATAATATACGCGATACAGTGTATGGTACCTACCTGAATCGCGTCGAGAACCCAGTTGACATGATCCTGATCGGCGTACGGTAGACTGTCCACATAGGCTGCCTGAGCCTGTTGTCGAACAGTTGCCGAGTTATTATAAAAGTTTAGCTCAAAAT
This sequence comes from Plectus sambesii, assembly GCA_002796945.1. Taxonomy (NCBI): domain Eukaryota; kingdom Metazoa; phylum Nematoda; class Chromadorea; order Plectida; family Plectidae; genus Plectus; species Plectus sambesii. Next base: position 23,457 of record NIUQ01001836.1, read on the forward strand.
GACTCGATAAATGCTGCGAGGTTGACTGCCGCGTCCATTGATTCAAGAAATTTGGGTCCTGCATCAGTTGACCCATGTCTAAAAATGTATGCATACAACTGCTAGAGCCCAAACTTCGGCTCGAAAAACGAACACACACACACACAAAGAATCAGTATGAATTGATATAGGGACAAATGAATCAAAATCTGCGTTACTAAAGACAATTCGATGCCGGGATGAAAAATTATTTCTAAAAGAAGGGTGCGCTCATTTGCAGATTCGTGTGGGAGTCGTTATTATGAATGGAAATCATACATTTCGACGGCATCATAAGATATACATGTTAGCATGAGCAACGATGAAGGTGTGCGAGAAGGCTCGAAGTCTAATAATATAAAACATACCAACTTATAAACGTGGGTGGATTTCAGCGTAGTCAAGTGGGGCCGTCAAAGAGTCAAAATATGTCATAGATGGGCAAAAAAGGGCTCATTGCTTGAGCCTGTCGTTCACAAACTTACAGTTAATCAGTGATTCGTCTTTGCAGTTGCCGATAATTACAGGCATGGGTCCTCGTTTCAGCATAAGATTCTCAAGACGGTCAGGGAAGACGTTGTTGTCACGAACAGAAGCCCATCTATCCCAACCGTCCCAACCGCCATACGCCGTCTGTAGAACTGCGACTGACTTTGATCTCATGCACTGAAAACTATTAAGCCAGTCCATTGATTCGTGCGTTTCTCTTCAATAGTTTAAAAGAGAAAGAAATATTAATTCAGACTCGATGACTGTCTCAGGTAGTGTTTTTACTTCTAAAACAACATGTGCCATATTTCAAGTAAAATTTCGTTCTTTAAGGTCTAAAGTTTACAAAAGAACAGCTTGGGACTATAATAAATCCTACCGACCTTAAGAGTATAGCTGTTCCATGATCTAATTGAGCAAAATTACGCTTAAGATGCAGAACAACATTTATAATTTGAAAAGTACAAATGCCGTTTAAGGATTAGTATTACAGAAATGTTGAATGCGAAATACAGTATGTGCTATGTGGTGAACAAGTTGAACTATTTCAGTGCAAATCGATGTAAAATTTTGATGGAAATTGCAGTTTTATTCGCGACATAATTAATGATTGCACCAACCTGCAACATTTGCGCCATCAGCGCTGGATTATGCTGATCCCACTGGTCCGCGGTCGAGCATCCAAACTTGATAGCCGCTTGCTTGCTGGCGTCAGTTTGACTATCGGAATAGGAGATGACGCCCGGTGAAAACGCACTGCCGCTTTCGACGATCGCTCCTTTGATTAAACCTAGAGTTGAATACTGTGAAATAGTTGGTCACTTTGCCCGCATGAACAGGCGTTCCGTAAACTCGGAATTTTCTTTATCAATAGTAATGCTCCCTGAGGAATACAATAACACCGCGATATCATCCTCAAGTGTCCTTTTGATGCAGATTTAATGTTGAAAAAACAAACCAGGGCAAATATGGTTGGACTTAACGTTATAATATCCCCGTTGCAAGACTGATAATTTGCTTGAAGCGTAGAGGAAGCATTTTCAGCAACACAGGGTGGTTTTGCTGCCAAAAACTGCTGGACGCAAAGGTTGGACATGAGGAGATAAGATAGCCATATCTCGAAAAAGAGGTTTTAAAATCCCTATTGAACGTGTTTTTCTCAGTTTATTCCACGACTAGTACGTATGGCGGTTTAAGAAAGACCAAAAATTACTTTTAATATTCAAAGTTTGACGTCTCTCTCTTCCTCAAAATCCGCTTTTACCTATCTTCAAAAAAAACACAGACAAAGCTCCCCTAGTTACTGAAAAATTAATCTCAGTTATTTAGTTAGGCGTCTTAAAGGTTAAAAAAACCAAGTTAAACTAACTCGATTTTAACTTATTTGGCTAAAATGTTGATAAGAAAAGTTGAAAAATGGCTATCTAAGCCTTCCAAACGAATGTAACGTGTTTGAGAGACATTTGCATGCGATTAACCAAATCTTTGCAATGAAATAATAATTAGCATTACTTACAAATTGCAATGTGAGGAAAATTGTAAGCGATATCAACAATGGAACTTTATCCAACGTATCATTCAAAAAGAAACTAGTAGCATACCTTTGGTTAGGGGCGAAAGTGTAAGCAAGGAGACGGATTCTCCACCAGCGCTCTCTCCGTCAATCGTTATGGCACTCGGGTCGCCACCGAAATAAGAAATGTATCGACTGACCCAGTTCAGCGCCTCGATCTGATCCAGCATGCCCATGTTGCCCGGTACTACTGAGTCGCGTGTCGAGAAGAAACCTAGAAGAATCTTGAGTTTTTCACGAAAGAAACGCAATGCTATCAAATAAACTGAATTATTTTGAATGGAACATAGTAGATCGAGAAAATTGAACTGAGATTAAAATTTCGTGACGAAACATATGAGACAGAGGAGGACATTAAACAACAAGCAATTAGAGAGCGAGTGAGAGATAAAGTTGAGTTTGAACACTGCAGTATACGTCTGTTACCAAATTGCGATGCGCACACGTGAAAAGGTACAGCAATTGTATTAATGGTTACAGCTGCAAGCTACTTTCTATCTTTGATGCTGCGCCAGCCAAAATTTAAGTTCCCAAGAGAGAAACTTCCTCCAGTGACAATTACTTGCTTTCAGCCGACGAAATAACGAACACTTTTAACTAATACGATTCAGTGAACGAAAATTGACGGCAGGAACAAATGACAACTCCGCTCGTTTAAGTTACGTATCTCAACGCTCTCATTGCTTCAAGGCTGAATTAGTATTGAACAGCGCCTCAATTTGCTACATGGGTGATTCAAATAAAAACAATAATTTCGCAATAGACTACGGTACTGAGAAATTATTGTTTTCATTTGAACCACCCTAGTAAAATATGCATGATCAATTCTTTATCTTTCATCGTATGCCACAACAAGCATTTCATGGTTCGCTTACCGAAAGGCCCAAGTCGATAATTAATCGATACGACGATAATGCCGCGACTAACCAAGTTGCTCAAAATTCCTTCGGTATAGAGATTTCCTGAACCGACGACGAAACCCCCGCCGTGAATGTAGAACAGCACCGGATACTTATTGGCAGTAAAGTTATCCATCTGAAAATCATCTTCATCAATAATGATA
>NIUQ01001837.1:0-26781 GCA_002796945.1 Plectus sambesii
GTCCGTGTTTTATGTTCTCATGATGGGCCGGCTGAGCGCTGATCCTATAGTGAATATAATTATAGATAAGAAAGTGCAAAAACTCGTAAAAGAGAATACAATCTTAGCATACTTATTTCCTCAAAAAACTAAAGAAAGTGTTGCTCCAACAGTGTCTACTGTGACGATAGAATAAAAGTCTTCTACTTACACTTGACCTTGTACTATCCGTTGAGCATCTGGCCGAAATACAAAACATGTCTTAAGAACAACAAAAAGAGATTCGTCGCATTTTGGCATTCAGACGACGTGCTTTATTTAAAAAACCTGTCACTGCTTTAACAACGATTGCAATGCGTTAGCTGAAATTATAACATTTGCAACTGCTAGCAAATGCGCTATGTGCTTAATTTACACTTTTGCTAGTGAGTCAGCCACGTCATATATGCATTATGCTCTATCTTTAAGCATGAATCAGTCTCATGTAAGCTGTTCCTCAAACTAGTGAGAGAGCAAGAAAGCATATCATCATTCATCTATATATTGACAAGAGCTTTATTTCACTACTCTTGCGTCTGGTGGTACGGACTGCCTCTCTGTGGTACTTTCGAGGGTCGCAAGTCAACCTTGGGATATTTCACAATCACAATGGTATTTTATGACTCTTCTGCTTACAACGAATGCTACTATGCCAATGGGACGAAAGCGTCTAGTGAAGACATTAAAGATTACTGGAATCGTGTCAATTATTACTGTTCATTCTTCTTCAGCACTGCACACAACTCCTTTCTGTTAACATTGACAATCAGCGGTTCAATCGTAAACTGTATTTTTATTACTGCAATCATAAAGGGATTTCGCAAAAATCTTCTGCCCTACGGACTGTACTATTTTCTCCTTAATCGTGCTGTTTGGGATTTCCTTTCTTCTTTCGTCAATTTTATCAATCTACTCGCTCTAATCATGCAATTGTGGTCACCGAGAATTGTAATTTTTACTTATTGCATTACATCGTTGCCCTATTTGACTAACTTTGCAACAAATGTTTCACTATCTTCTCTGAAACTGTTGGCAGTGAAGAAACCACTCTTCTACCACACTCATATCACAAGAAGAGTTTGCATTTTTATGTTGGCAGGTGGGTGGCTGTTCGGCATATTGGGCCAATTATTCTCAACCTTATTGACGGCATCCCCGTTTGGTCTTCATGACACTTTCCTTTGCCATTCTGATGCCGAATGCTACAGGATAGCCAAATATTTTTGGCTCGTCGTTTCATCTTTGTCGTATGGGACTGTCGTCATTCTGTTAACCGTAACAGTCTACATTGTACGAAAGTCACAAAAGCAGATGAAAAAGAGTCTTTGGAAAATTTTGTTGATCAACACGCTGTTTGTAGTTTTTAATTGCTTGGAGCCACACGCAAACATTCTGCAGTACGATGTATATCATATATTTTTTGATCAGATTTTTATCGTGCCGGGTGAAAAATGTACTTTAATGACTGATGATCAGTTAAAGAGTTTGCGAAGCGATCTAATTTACCTTAGCGCATATTATATTATGGTGCTGCTTCGTATGAGCGTAGATCCATTAGCTAATATAATTATTGATGTGAAAATGCGCAAACTCGTAAAAGAGGATGTAATATTTGCGTGCTTCTTTAGAAATAAGAGTACTGAAAGGGTTGCTCCTACAGTTTCTACTGTAACGGTGAAATAAACAGTCGTCTACGAGCACTTGACCTGTCTCCACGCTCTCAACATCTCCTGATAGAAAGACGATCTTGACGCAAAACGTCAGGAAAGAGTTGCTACCTGCTGCTTCCGAGCTATTTCTCTTGCTTATGAATTTGCTACAAGTTCTATTAGGAGAGCAAAATGTGGCTACTAATAGAAAGCACTTGTATGTAATTTGTTAAGGGTGTTATTGCGAAAGCAATTGCACTGTATGTGGCTTTTTCGTCACTTTCGCTCTATGCCTTATCGTTAAATGCTGATCGGTCATATAATCTTTTCTCCACACTAAAGACGGGCTAAAAGCACGGCATCACTCCTCCGCACATCATGCAGACACCCCACTGTACTTACGCTTTATGACGCAGTCAGCGCAGTTCCTGAATAATCATCAGTCGCAAGTCAACCTTGCGACATTTGAAAACAACAATGGTATTTTATGGCTCTTCTGCTTACAACGTATGCTATTATGCAAATGGAACGAACGCGTCCAATGAAGACATTATCAACTACTGGAATCACGCAAATCATTACAATTCATTCTACTTCAGCACTGCATACAACTCCTTTCTGATAATGCTGGCAGCTAGCGGTTCAATCGTAAACTGTATTTTTATTACTGCAATCATAAAGGGATTTCGCAAAAATCTTCTGCCCTATGGACTGTATTATTTCCTACTTAATCGTGCTGCTTGGGATCTTGTTACTTCTTTCATCGCTCTTATTAATCTTCTCGCTCAACTCATGCAGTGGTGGTCACCGAGAATAATAGTTTTCACTTTTTGTATCGCATCACTGCCCTATTTGATTAATTTTACAACCAACGTTTCACTATCTTCTCTGAAACTGTTGGCAGTGAAGAAACCACTCTTCTACCACACTCATATCACAAGAAGAGTTTGCATTTTTATGTTGGCAGGTGGTTGGCTGTTCGGCATATTGGGCCAATTATTCTCAACCTTATTGACAGCATCCCCGTTTGGTCTTCGTGTCACTTTCCTTTGCCATTCTGATGCCGAATGCTACAGGATAGCCAAATATTTTTGGCTTGTCGTATCATCTTTGTCGTATGGAACTGTCGTCATTCTATTAACCATAACAGTCTACATTGTACGAAAGTCACAAAAGCAGATGAAAAAGAGTCTTTGGAAAATTTTGTTGATCAACACGCTGTTTATAGCTTTTAATTGCTTGGAGCCGCGCGCAAACATTCTACAGTACGATATGTATTACATACTTTTAGATCAGATTCTTATCGTGCCGGGTGAAAGATGTATTTTAATGACTGATGATCAGTTAAAGAGTTTGCGAAGCGCGCTAATTTACCTTAGCGCTTTTTATATTATGATGCTGCTTCGTTTGAGTGTTGATCCATTAGCTAATATAATTATTGATGTGAAAATGCGCAAACTCGTCAAAGAGGAAGTAATATTGGCGTGCTTCTGTAGGAATAAGAGTAAGGAAAGAGTTGCTCCTACTGTTCCTACTGTAACGGTGAAATAAAAGCCTTCTATGAACGGTTGACCTGTCTCCATGCATTCAACACTTGCTGATAAGCAAGACGACCTTCGTGTAAAGGAGCAGAAATTACTGCTTAGCTATAGCTTCTGAGCCCTCTACCCTGCTTGTAAAACTTTTGCGTGTTTAATTTTAATACCAGCTTCATGATTAAAATTATAATGCATTGCTGGCGATTTATTAGAGGCATCATTGAAATAACGTCTACTGTGTGTGAGTCTCTATCACCATTTTCGCCCTACGCACTAGCGTTAAATGCCGATCGGCCAAATAATCAGTTCTTCAAACTGAAGACAAGCTAAGCGCCTGACATCGTTCTTGCGCCCGTCAACTTGACACTCTATTGTCATAAAGTTTATTGATGTGAGCAGCGCCATTGCTGAACGATCACAAGTCGACAGTGGTTATAAAAATATTTTGCAGTCATAATGGTGTGGGATGACTACACTGCTCGCAACGAATGCTACTACCCAAATGGAACTAACTTGTCTAATGATGATTCGAAGAGTACTGGAATCGTGTTTATTACTACGGCTCTTTTTACTTCACTAGTGGCTACGAACTTGTTCTGATGGTTTTGGCTATTTGCAGCGCAATTGTCAAGAGCATTTTTATTATTGCAATCGTGAAAGGATTCCGCAAGAACGTCCTGCCGTACAAACTGTATTATTTTCTCCTGAATCGTGCTGTCTGGGATTTCATGATCTCATTCGTCGTTTGCTGTAATCTTCTATCTTTAAACGTGCAGTTGTTGTCACCTAGAATAACTATTTTTATTTTCTCTGTAACACTATTACCTTACTTGATTAACTTTGCAACAAACGTTTCACTTTCTTCTCTAAAATTGCTCGCAGTGAAGAAGCTACTTCTCTACCGTACTCATATTACAAGAAGGGTTTGCATTTACATGCTCGTAGGTGGAATATTGTTTGGCGTTACTGGCCAGCTGTTCTCGACGTTTATTATGGCATCTTCAATTGGTCTTAATGAAACTTTTCTTTGCGATTCTGGCGCCCAATGCTACGAGATAAGCAAATATTTTTGGGGCATCTTATCGGCAGCGTTGTATGGGACTGTAATTCTTCTGCTAATCATAACAATCTGCTGTGCACGAGAGTCGCAAAAGCAGATGATAAAGAGTCTTTGGAAGATGCTACTAGTTAACACGCTGTTTATATTTTTCAATTGTCTAGAACCTGGCGCTAGCATTGTTCTTTACGATATGTATGACATATCTATTGACCAGATTTTCATTTTACCGGGACAGAAATGCACTTTAATGACTAATGGTCAGTTGGAGCATATGCGAGGCACTCTGCTTTTTCTTAGTGTTTACTATAGTATGGTGATGGTTCGATTGAGTGTTGATCCGATAGCAAATATTATTATTGATACGAAAATGCGCAAACTCGTGAAAGAGGAAGTAATATTGGCGTGCTTCTTTAAGAACAAAAGTAGGAAAAGTGTTACTCCCACAGTCTCTGCGCTGATGTGATAAAAAAATCTCTTTTCTTTGTTAATACAACCTAAATGAAATGTGTCATTTTGTATGCTAAGCATAAAATGGCTATTTCCGATTATACGATGGCTACATATTCATAATAAGAAGTCTGTAAGGAACTTTATTCCTTCTTGTAAAGTAAATAACTAAACGGCCAATATCATGCTTAACATATCGAAAATACGTATAAAATGAACTTCGGTGTGCTTTTAGTTGTTGAAGATCTGTGGTTGTGCGTTGCCATGACACCAAGTAATAAAAACGATTCTCTTCAAAACTGTTCGCCTTATGCTCTTATGGGCTCGATTGTTCCACCTAAAGTACGAAATAAACCATTTCCACTCCAATTAGGAACTTATTCTATGGAAACAGGACATCTTTCATGTCAAGTCCATTTAAAATATATCCTCATTAAAGTGAAAAGTGTCCCATTGAAGTGGAAATAGTGTAAATGTTAAAATATGAACATTGCAGCAATTTGCAAAATATCAAACTCTCCCTAGTTAGGTACCTGAACTTACGACTTCTGAATGAGAATATGTACTCAAATCGCAATAGATCGCTTCGTGACACTGTTTGAAGGTACTTCAGAAAATATTGTTGTCCCTATTTGGTTCCCCTCAGGAACCTATTTCATAAAAGATTTTTAACTGCAGAATTGTTAAACTGAGGAATGACAAGTTTGGTCATTGATCAACATTCAATCATATTCAATTATTTCCTTTTTTCTAACCAATCATCGAACTGAAAAATTCCAAAATTTCGTCATTCAATAATCGCAATAGTTTTATGAAACTGACCTCAGTGTGCATCGTCGTTCTTCGGTACACTGCGCGTCGTCTTATCGATCAATCTGTTCGTAAAAATGCGATCGTACAAAAACGTGCGATCCCTCTTTGATCTCTTTGGCGTTATGGTAACAATGGCGAGCGGATGAATAGGTAACATGTTCTTCCGCTTGCAATGACATCAATGGTGAAATCATTAATGACACCAAAAGAGAACTATTTGACTTCCATTAAAGTGCTGACGTCGAGTGAAAATGCGCCATTCTGTCTTGTCTATTTTCGGTTGACGCTCAGCACTTTCAAAATCATTCAATAAGATGACGTCAAAAGCGAGCGATGTGGAATAAAATTATGAGTTGGAACATCCATGTACGACGTCCAGCCCTTTTCAGCTAGAGTAAAGTTGCCCAGTATTTCTTATGAACCCATGGAGACATGTTACAATTTTAAAAGACCATTCGATGGGACATATCGTAGGCGTGTTATTCGAAAGCCACAAAGATTGGTCGCGCAATTGCCTCCCACCTTGCGCCAAAAAAGGTCTTTACGCAATAGGTTGATATCATTTTTCCGTCCAGCCCACAACATCCGATCATTTCGATCATTTACACCGATTATTTGTTCTGAGTAAGGTTCTATTGTAAATATTGCCACTTGTCACGCGATAGTACCGGTGCACTAGCAACAGGAATGGCGTAGTTCGTACGCTTGATCCGTTTGAATTTCCGCATATTATCACGCCGCTGGCGGTGGATTTTAAGAATCGCACGCCACCCACCCGCTGGCTCATTCCTCCGACCGCCGCCGCGTTCCCTTCTGGTCTTTGAATTGCCATCAATAGCCACTGCGCCGAGTTCCTACCTCCCCCCTTCTCTGGCCAGTCGTCCCAGTGCTCTTTTGTTTCACTTTACTTTCACTCTTCGAGTCAATGCGTCACGCGAGGCTGTGAAAGAGACAGTCAATATGTGTCCATTTTGCGTGGAACGCAGACCTTCCCAAAAATTTGCCCTTGCCGAAGGAACTTTGTTTGGCTGAGTGAGTTTCGCTCTCCCTTCCAATGAAGGAAGATATGATAGGGTAGAACGAAAGGGCGACAGAATTGTCTGCCTGCGCGTGGGGGTAGATATTCATCCTGGGAATAGCGATTAATCTCAGTAATCTGCCGCTTACCCTTAAGAAAAGAACGGCATTGAACTCGTTAATTTTAATATACTTAACTTCTTGGTTGAACAGTGTAGTTAATCTAAAAGCTGTGCGGGTGTCGACGATGCGGCCGTTGATTGAGAGATAAGGCTGTGTTACTGTAAGTTTTTCTTAAATCAAAATCACTACGAGTCACGCTTGCGCTGTATGATCGTAGTGATGATGGTTTACATGCAAAAGTGCATATTGAACTATTTTGTGGTGTCAGCAATATAAAAACTCGCTTCGCAAATGAAGAAATGTGAATAATAAGAAACCAGGAAGTAAAAGTCTGTCCAGTCGTAGCTTAACGAAGCAGTAGCGAAAGTTTGAAATTTGAAGAGAATAGGGGAAATATCGGTGAGGATTGGCTTTCTTCCACCTCAGAGTTGATAAATAACAGAGCAGTTAATGCATGCATAATTTGATAAGTTTTCTGCGACTGCGTCAGGTGTAAGCAAATTGTTGCCAATATGCGTGTGTTATTTCAATGACTGACGTGGGCTGGACGAGCTGCCATCTAGCATTACACGCCTCCATTCGTATGTGCTCCTCCAATGACTACAAAAGGCGTCAGTATAGCATCGATCCCTTTGAGCAGTTTTTCGCGTTCACTACTTTCTCGAATGGCGCTTCACCAAAGACCATCTGCGGCGCAGTTCAATTGATAGTTGCAGCGGCATATACATTTTGGGACGACTTAATTGCTGCATTCGTGCGGATATAAAACGAAACGGTTGAGGGGTATTAAACAGTAAGACCTCAGTTGAATTAAAGTTTGCTTTATGGTTCGTTGCTTAGTGCAGCGCATTACGTATGGATATCGCGGAAATGACGCCGTTTAAACTCTAATCGCATGCGGTTTATGTTTGAAGCTCTAAGAAAAGGGGCGAAAGATGAAAACAACCTTGTTGTATTTTTAGTTAGAGCATGTTGGCCTTAGTCCTAAGTAGCAGTTAGGAAGACTTAGGAAGTCAATGTAACGCAAAACATGCGATTGAATGAAGTCTGGAGAACCTTCTTTTCTTGATTAGGGCTAATTAAATGACGCTTACAAGCGTCAAATAACGCGCATATAAATATCAGTGTGAACGCCAGTTAACTTGACGCGATCTCGCATCATCGAAACTCAAACTAATCAACGGAGATTTCAGACCAAGAGCGTTGGTTCGTGTTAGCAATTCCTATTCTTCCAACGTGAACAATATGTCCTCTATCTTCGCGCAACTGTCGACAGTCGGTGTTGTCCTCGTTTTCATCATAGTTTTGGTCGCTCAACCAGCGACTGCAGGCACATGGCTTTCCTTCAGTAAGTATCAATGAAGATGGCTGTATCTCGTAGATACCTCCGTCCAGTTTCTCTGCATGAAGAGAGGCTGTTTAAAAATTGAGATCTCAGATGGGATTAAAATGAATGCTTCTTTGACGTCAAGTAGTAGTTCGGGGCCCACGTCGGCGACAGTTTCAGTTTCACGGCGTAGGCGACGGCAAATCTTTTGTATAATACTCCCCATTCCCGTTAGTAAATGATTTATATAAAACATTCACAATCTGGAGAATGCAAGTGCACTCAACTTAATTCAAAGCTACAAGTTTAAAGTAACAATTGCCTTTTGCTTAGTGGATAGCCCAATCAGTTCCCCAAATATATGGCCAGTTTCATATTGCATATTCAAGTATTAGTCGTACTTAAAGAATATGCATAAGCAGCATCGTGCTGAGTGCGACTCTTGCTTTAGAATGTGATAAGGAACTGCTCACAAATTATCTTCGAAGTACTTTCTGAGAAAAAACTGCGATTTCAGTTTTTATTCAATTGTTTGAAGTCTCAGACTATTATTAGAAATGTTGATTAAGCTTTCCAATAATAAGCCGGTGTAATTCCCTTCATTCATTGAGAATATAAATAGAATGACGCAACGCATTTTACCTGGTACGATGTATCAATGACAGATTAATGTGGACATAATTATGCGTAGATGCGAACGGGGGGCGCAGTTTCGCATGGAAGATTCAGTCCTTCTCGCTAGGTTAATCAATCAGATGAGGTGACATACTGCGTCTTCTCTTTGTCCAAATATAGGGTGCGTCACGGTGTTGGCTTATTATCAAGCGCACCATTCGCTAAACAAAATTCATTTACAACTGCTGGGGTCACCAAAAATTTGAATGTAGCATTTGGAATGGTTTTACCTAATAACACAACACGAACATTTGTACGAAACCGCGAAAAATATCGCTTCTTTGTCACAATCTTTCCTGCGAATACTCGATATTAAGAATGTCAATAATAATAAATTGGTGCTTGTTTATCGCGGATATTTGTAGCAAATATATTTTCGGTCTGCCTTTTGCGAAAAGTCAATAAAGAGCATTGTAATCTATAACAATATTAACAAGGGAGTGAATTCGGTGACCCAAAACTGTGCCTTTCAGATTCGGGCTTTCGAGATACAGAGATTTTGCCAATCAACCTTTATATTGAATTATAAGGACCGAAATCGGGTATTTGAGGATTCGGAGTTTGTGGGAGAATGTCTCTTTTCGAATTTTTCGCCGATCGGGGGAGGGGTTATAAACCCGCGGTTTCGTGGAATAAAGGGTTCTCCGAGTCCGACCTTATTGTTTTCAGTAAAATGTTAATATGTATTCATTTTATCTATTTCTTTATTTCAGCACAAGGTGGCAATCAGCCGAACGTCGGTGACATTGAAAACAAGTTGATTCCGAGCTTGCCAACCAGCGGAGATCTGACGGAGTTGATGAAGGATTGCAACACCTTGTACCGCGAGGCTATTCGAAAACGGGTCTCCACCAGTACGTTACTGAAGCGCGACGCTGCAGGCAGTGCCAGCCTCCTCCTCTGTCAGCGTTTGTTCCAGCTATTGAACAAAGAGTAAACAGCAAAGAAACCGCCGAAAATGATAGTCGCGCCTAAGTTGAGTACAATATATGCATCTCGTTTCGGTGAATTGTGCGATAGCCACAACCTCGCTACGTCTCAAGAAATTGCTTTGTGGGCAATAAATAAATCTTGTAACTGAAAATTGAGTGCGCGAATATCAGACAGAGTTGGGGCAGAAGAGGGGAGGCAAAGTGATAGCGTGGATGTACTGCCACGTTAACCTTCTCAAGTGTAGGGATAGGAGGACATTTCATTTCATTAGAGAAGTAAATTATGCTTATTTGATTACGGTGGCCGCAACATTATAACACTTAGGTCAGCGGTTTAAAGGTGCGTCCACAATGACGCAACTGCTTTCGGTCGCGCATGGCCGGCTGCGATTGAAGCGGTCTTCAACGATGGGAGTGACCATGACACGTATTGTATACAGCGTGACCAATAAGTTCTGCTACAACTCAAATTTTGACCATAACTTTTTATCTACTGAACCAACTCACGTCAAGTTTGAAACACATACGAAAAGGTACAGAAACAATATGGCCTAAATTTATTCTATATACCCGCCTTCAGCCAGAATAATGCAACTCGATCGCCCTGATGTATAGGTAAAAAGATATGGCCGTAAGTTGAGTTGCACCAGATTTTATTAGTCACCCTGTAATGGCCGAAACTGCAGTTACCGTGTACAACTTTTTGTCGATATGCAAATTAGCAATTATCCGGCGTTCACGGCCGATCTCTGGCAAAGCTCGATTTTCGACCTCTAGGGGCCGCGAACGGCTAAGAATAGTTTGCTTCATTCGCGGCCAATTGCGTCATCCCGGACGTCACTAAATGCATTGAGGCATGCCTCCCTCGCAGGAGAGGTACTACCTCCCGCAGGAGCCATTTTCAGCAACTTTTAAAAGTTTGTTTTGTTTTGAGTTCAGAAATGTTTAGAGTTTTCCTTGTCAATAACAGAAACCCGCAACGGCATGAACGCCATCTTACCGCGGTATTCCCATTAGCGCTCACTACAGATATTTCGAGCATCTGTCCAGCTCATACTATTGTAGCGTGCCGAAACCAAATTTTCACTACTTCGGCAGTTTACTCCAAATGAAGCAGAAAGTAACACGATGCGAGGAATTGTACAAAAGTATATGCAAACACAAATACTTAGGACCGATCGGTAGGCCACAATCCATCAATGATCAAAAACGACGCCCAAACAAAATATCATTTTTCCGACAAACGCTGAAATAGAACAGTACGTTTGGATTTGAAACGCGCGCCCGGGCGCAAGAGCACAAGTACCACCCTATTGGGGTTAAGTATGACAGCAATGCTTTGCGCAGCGAAAATGTCAAATATTGCAATAGCTATTTCCAATAAAATTCGTTTCTCTCAAGACAGATAGAATACATATACATATAGGTAAGTGATTAAGCGAGAAAGTGCCTGAGCAACCCCGTCAAACTATTCCACAGAAGTGACTACTCAATGACACGTGATTGATGCGTAGGAAAAAATGCCTCTAGAGGAAAAATAACTCTTTTCTTGGTCCATATTATTTGCAAAGCTTTATTTTTATACCATTTCCACTTCCACAAGGACACTTTCCAATCGCAGAATACATTTTTCAGTTCAAAAGAGGTCGTTTTCCACATTATTTCGTCTGGAAAAAATTCCTCTTTACATTGGAAAGTATGCTTATTAAAGTAAAAATGGTGTGTATCTATAAAAATTAGAGCACGAAGAGGATCCCCGCGCGCCAGAAAGTTTTTCGTCTTCCCGCAAATATAACCCCATAAGAATGCTTCACAACCGATAACTTTGTAAGTAAGAGAGGAACATGCGAAATGATTCGGTCAATAGCACTTCAGTTCAAGAGGACAGGTCACTAGACAGAGGAAAAGGCATAATAAAGTTGCACTGGTGAAATAATTCTCGCAGATATCACGAAGAGTTACTAATTTCTTCAGATCGCACTTTATACATTCTCGTCGTAATGCATATAAATTTGATTTGAATGATTTCACCAGTGTACTTTTAGTCATAATTTATCAATCAGTAACAATAAATCTCGCCAGACACTATAGTTGGCAAAGATGAGCGCGCTTTTCGATGCTTGAACACCGTTATCCATCAAGAATGATAGTCGTTTCTTGGTTTTTACATCAGTAAATTGATAGAAGGCAGCGCTATCAACTTTCGAAGCAGTTATTCAATCAAAGATTTCTTGTTACTGATAGAATAATTTCAACTATACACAATGCCATGAAGTCGCAAGGAATTAAATAGGAATTGAATAGGTTCAACAGCCGATGATTGGTCGGAGTGAGCTCATTTTAGGAAACGGCACGTCCGAATACGTAGGCTTCAAAGTGAATCTTTGTACGATCAATATTCGCTGGCCATCTTTCCCAACTGCTCCTTGAGCTTGGCGTATTTCTGGTTGTCCGCTCGAAGTCTATCAATGTCGCGTTTTAGCTCGGAAATCTGCAACGATCAATAAATTTTCATTTTTGTTAGTTCGGGGACATGGTACCCCACGTGACCAAATCGCTCACAGAGCAGTCTCGTAGTACTGTCGACCGCACCGCAATGAGTCGCACCAGTACCGTATCGTTTAGCACAACAATTCAAGTGTTTTTTTAAAGAAAAGCAGGTAACGTACATAATTGGCATGGTTACTTACAGAATCTATGATATTTTTTGCACAAACCATCATAAATTCTGTAAGTAACCATGNTACCCTATCGTTTAGTACAACAATTCAAGTGTTTTTTAAAGAAAAGCAGGTAACGTACATAATTGGCATGGTTACTTACAGAATCTATGATATTTTTTGCACAAACCATCATAAATTCTGTAAGTAACCATGCCAATTATGTACGTTACCTGCTTTTCTTTAAAAAACACTTGAATTGTTGTGCTAAACGATACGGTACTGGTGCGACTCATTGCGGTGCGGTCGACAGTAGTTTGGTCTAATCGGGCTAAAGGGCGACCGGTACGAGAGAGGTCCTAAAGCGATTCTCGCCTGATTACAATTTTTGCATGCAAATAGCACCGTAGGGCTTTGTTTTGACCACAAACTCCTACGTAACTCAGTTCAAATCACGCGCCTCCGACTGCGGTTGCCTTTGCGTACCGGTCGCCCTTTAGCCCGATTAAGTTTGGTCTTGACACGATCATTGCTCAACCAGCATAAAAAAAAACTGTCTGAAGTACGCGGGTACATCGAGTACGGTAGCTGCTACGTGACGCCTCGTCACACGATTTGGTCACGTGATGGGGGGGTACCTTGTCCAAAACACGATTTTTGCTAAAGCGCCCTGAGGTTTTTGACAGTCACTGCACAAAGTAAAATACAAAACATAATAGTGACGGGTTTATTGCTTCGATTGAAGTAAAAAATGACGGCATTGCTGACCTGCTTCAGTTGCGATGCGCTTTCTGTTTCCAACCTTCGAATTTCCGCTCGACTCTTCAGCTCTTTCGATTCAACTTTGGAGAACTCCTCCTCTTTGTTGGCGAGGGCGGTTTCGACTCGTTGTATTACATCTGCTTGACCTAAAAAATGCAACCAAGTAAGAGACGCGTTCACAATCTTCTAAAATTTCTATATCGCTTCTTTGTCTTGTAGGTCTTATATTCGGCCTTATACAATGAAATTCGTTTATAGCGGTTTTTGCGGTACTGGCACTTTTTGACCGGTATAACAGAAACCGTTATAAGCTAATTTCACTGTATAGAGAAAGCCTATTAGAGCTGGAGGAAGAGAATGGAAAAATGTCTGATCTGGCAATGTGCCAACAGCAAAATGGTCAAAAACTCACGAGATATTTCAGACTGTTTGTTGTTCAGCTGTTCCAATAGCTTTCTGGCCTCTTCTTCTTTATCGAATAAGCTACCTGACGCCCTAAAAACACATAAAATGAGCACAAACCATTTCAATTCTTATTAGTTGAGGTCCCACCACGAAAACCGCAAGCGGTCAAAAACCATTCCAAACGAAATTGAGGGGCAATTTCAGAGAAATCAGGGCAATATCAGCAAAACAATGGAGGGACCAGCAGTATCCATTACATAGCAACCATATAAGCAAAAAGGAATATGCGATTTATGTAATGAGAGGAACAGAAATGTAATAGAATAAAAAAAGCAAAGCGTACGCTTCGAATTTCTGTTTCATATCGTCGTAGTGCCGCCTGAGGACCTGATGCATCTCGCGCTCCTGGTCATTCTCGCTCTTTTGCGTCTCGAGCAGCTTTGCCAAATTCATCCGCTCCCTTTGCAGCTCGGCCAACCTGAATCAAGGCGATTACTCATCATTACAGTATCCTGTCAACGAATCTCAACTAGTCAATATTCCCCCATCAGAAACAAGAATTCTTACATTATATTAAGCAAACAAAAAAATGCGAGATCTTAAAGCAATCAATATTATAAACTATAAAGCAGAAAAACGCGAGCTCTTCTTACCTGTTGTAAATAATGTTCTTCTGTTGTTAGTTGTCTCCTCTGTTTCATGGTTTATTCTATCCGGTACAGATTTAAAGGAAACAACTACATAATACGGTGGTTCATAGTGAGAGTGAGACAGCTAGGGTGAGCCGAATGTCTCCCCCAAAGCTATTACAAGCGAGTGCTCCTTCAGGCGAAACGATAGCTCGCCTCAAGGAGATTGGTATTGGTTTTTGCCTGCTCTAGAAGTCATTGCGTCTGATCGCAATCAATCGTTAGCTTTTGATGTGTCGTCTGACGACGTCAGACGATGAAAGCGGTATTGCCTACGCTCAGCTAATCTATCCTTAATGACGAATCAATCGCGATTTCGCGACATTACCTAGCGCTATATTCGAGCTTGGTGTCATCAAGAAGGCGCTGTTTTTCGTCGATGGCCGTCTGTAGGCGAGCGAGTCGTTCACTCATAGTGTCTCGTTCTCGTTTCACCAGCGTCGTTTCGGCCAGCGCCTTCTCAGTCTTCAGTTCCAAGTCGGCTACCACGTCGCGGAATTGCGGCAACTGCAAATCCACCGATCATCGCGTCAGCAAGATAGGATTGGTGTTATGCAATTCCAGAGAAGTAAGGACTAGTGTCACGGAATCTGGCTGGACAAATGTACTCAACGGAATTTTAGGTCATAGGGGTTTGTCCGCCTAGCATAGGACACTAAAAACATCACCATTTATCAATCCGACCCCCCTGACATACACGCTCTTTCATCATAATTCGTTACCTTTGTACTCTATTTTGTCATCTCTGCATTCAATTAGAATACAAGAACTAACGAAGCTGAACACAAAGGAAACGAAACTGAATCCAAAAGCGCCCGAATTATGATAGAAAACAAAGAATTATTCTGACAAAACTCACATCGCCTTCAGCCGGTCCCTGACTGCGGTACTGCGATCGGAGTCGTTCGCTCTGGCTCAGCGCATGCTCCTTGACCCTGACCATTTCTTCCAGTTCCCGCTCTTTCGCCTGAATCAGGTTTACTTTGTTTGGCAACCATAAACACAAGAAAAGTAGCGTCCTACCTCCAACGACGCTATTTTCCGATCGAATACACTAATCAACTGGGATATCTTCGGATCTTTGATCTGAAACGACAAGATCGCGCGATTATTTTGCTGTAAAATTTCATGAAATCATTTCTAAATTTTGAACCTGAATTAAACCATTTCGTATTTTCAGGTTCACTTTGTCTTTTCTCCCAAGAAAAAGGACACATAAGCAAAAATTCACTCTACTTTAGCGAGGCGAGACTGTAGAAGTACAACTGCATTTTTCATTCAACTAATCGTTGTGAAGAACGAAATTATCAGGGGCCAATGTCATAAAATGAAACTTGTGGAAACGTAAAATGCAAACTTGCACTAAGATTTCAACTTTTCATTAACATTACTTATAAAATCGTTCTCAAGACAAATGAGAACCCCTCAATAAATGTTTCATCTAAAAAAAAACACTGCATACATTCATGCCCTCCTTCATTTTTGCGATAAGCTCGTCAATATGTCTGACGGATTCGCCGCCATTTCGAAGATCGGGGGACGTCGAATGGCCGTTCTCGTCCATCAGCCCCACCCCGACGTCCGCGTCGTTTCGCTGCAACGAACTCGACCCGCTGGCTGCCATCTTGTTCCCCGTTGTCGCGCTTGCGACCAAATCGCCCAGCCTAAAATGGCAGTGGTATTAAAACGATCGACGACATTGGAACGTTAACATAATCGTGTCCTAAGCTGTTCTTAAGTTATGCATTACTTCAGCCCATTATGAAACATCGCGCTGAGTACCGCTAAGAATTACTTAACTTTAGGACACGATTATGTTACCGACCCATTATCTCGCTCTCCAGTTTGCTGATATACATATACATTATTTCAGCTGGTATAATTGAACTCCTAGCGCAAGATAACCAGTCAAAGCTAACAGCAATCGCTTTTAGAACTTACCACGAGCTGGGGAAGCGGTGCACCTGAGAGCAGTGAACGAACACTTCCAACGCGCCATGCACGATGTCGCTGCGACCGCAGGAAATCGCGAACGCCAGAAATGGCACTAGTCGTTCGTCCTAAAAGAGATAACTAAATTCTAAGAAATAGGCAGCTGTAAATTGTATAAGGAGATTATTTGTAATTTTATCAGAAGAGGTTTAATAAGGAACGAATGTATAACTAAATAACATTGGTTAGTAGATAATATCACTTGCCTTGAGAAGCTTCCAATATTGGTCTTTGTGATTCTTGCAGTAGTCTTTCAGCGATGCAAGCAATCGTAGCAGTTGCAGAACAATTTCCACCCCATGCGCACTAAAACATATCAGTTCATCTCATTTATATTGTACACTAAATCATAATTCACTTCACGCAATGCTAAGCACTAGGGCTGTAACGGGAACGGGGAATTGGGAATTCCGGGGACGGGGAATTCCCCATCCCCGTTACAGCCCTACTAAGCACATCCCGAACACAACAATAATTTAAAAAAAGAGCCATGAAGAAGCGCAAAATTCTTTTGTCGCAATATTTTAGTCAGCTACATAGATCCGAAGAGGATATCGTAGAACGCCAACTTAGGCGTGTCTTTAGCACGGACACCTTCAAAAGAAAACGTCAAAGGAGACAGTTTCCCTTTTATTGATGACAATATTTTACAGTAAGCAGAGCATTTTAAAAGACTTACCTCCAATCGGGTAAGGGTGTTCGGGCGCCGGGCGGCCGATTCATGTAAACCACGACGGGGTTGGAGATCATCTGCGATTCGGCGATGTGCGCGCATAAATGTGCCGACGCCACATCCAGCATATCCGTTCTCAGTTCGTCATCCTGCGATACAACTAAAAAACATTTGCGCTATTATCCACGAGAATATATCATCAAAATTTTTCAAATAATAACAAGGGCGACTGTAGTCCTATTAATGATGGAATTTCAAGATTATTTATAGTTATATCGCAACATAGATGAGGTTCAGTGTTCTGCCATGGCTCTAACTATTCATAACATCTCACAGATGAAACTAGTGCCTAAATATAGTAATTAACTCGTAAATACGACGGATTACGGCAAATACTAGCTAATGAGTGAAACATGGCGATATTAAGATGAAAAAATGTGCTCGAGTTGAAAAAATATCCAGAAAACATAATCCAGAAAATATTATCCAGAAAACATAATCCAGAAAATATTATCCAGAAAGTATAATATATCCAATAAAGTGACGTCTCGGAGCAGACAAGTTTATGTTTTCAGGATGTAAGCAAATACAAGCGAGACGTACCTTCGGCCAATCGCAATCCTTCAGTAATCCGCCGACACTGCGCTGAGACGAGCGGACTGCTGGTCTCGATACTCGTCTTGATATTGCCTTCTACCAGCTGGAGAATCGTCTCCGGAGGAACAAAGTCCTGAACCCGCGAACCGCTCTCGATTGCTTCCTGAAACATAAAGCTGCCATAAACCCGTCACTCTAATACGACGTTCGTTGTACAACTGTATTCGATGAGCTTTTGGGCGTTCTCCCTCAAATCACTTGTAACATGAAAAATATGATAAAACACCGTAACAAAACTTGTAAAGAGAACCGTATACAGCGTGGTAGAAGAATTTTCAATATTGACGGACTGGTGTTACACGGGATGCATATATAGTTTAACTATTCTGGGTACCGTGCGAAAATAAGGATGGTACTGTGTACTGACAGAGCTGATTCGCAGAAGCAAATTATGAGTTTTTAAGGATATGCATTTTTGATTATTCTTAGAGTATGTAGAGATAATATTGCGTTTCGCGTCAACTCCAGTCAACCGCTAACTAACAACTTATAACAGTGCAGCGCGCCTGGCACTATGCCAAAATGGAGTGAGGCTTAGGGCTGAGCCGAAACGCTACATTCGACATGACAATAGCGAAACGAAAAAACAGAGAAGTAAATCCAAAAATACTTTACCTTGAGAACGTACTGAAGCAGGCGAACGGCTTTGAGGGGCGTTTCGGGTATGAGGGCGTCGTCGAAGGAGAGCAGGGCGGTCTGGCAGACTGCCAAGACAGGCGTAGTCAACCGCTGCTCGGCCGGTCCGGCGCGCAGCACCGCCGCCGCCGTCTTCGTCCGTAACTGCGGCAGTGAGCAGAACGCCAACAAGAGGTCGTAAACCTAAGAATATGACGTTATTGTGTCGACTGCCAAATAATATCGCTTCCATGCGAATAATTCTCGTTAAGACACGCACTTCCACGAAAAAGCGATTGAGTTAATAAACGTGAAGTCAAATTTTGCGACAAACCTTATAGGATTCTTCTGATCGCCGGTCAAGAGTGACCAGCAAACTGGCGACTTGTTGCAGTGATCGATCGAAGTAGGGATAGTTCACGAGGTCGTTGCCTGTCGCTGTGATGACTGGGGTCGAAGATACCTGAATAGAGAACAAATTACTCATACTCTTCGCAAAGATAACGTTGAATAGGATCTTAGAGTTATCGTGTATAGAGTATTTTCCTATCCAACGTCTTATTCGTAAATATTCATGAAAATGCACATACTAAATGAAATTTAACGAATCTTTGAGGAAACATTCATATCGTATACTTTAGCTAAAGTCGTACTTCGCGTAATGATCAAATGAATTCCTTAAGAAAGACTTGAGCTAAATTACACTTTATAAAACTGAGCCAAAACTATTTCATAGGTTAAAAGTGCAAGATGTAGCGATAGAAAAAAGCAATTAAAAGGCATACAGATGTCGGTTCAGAGAGAACGAGTCGCTTCAGAAGGTCGGCGGCTATGTGGCGAGCCATAAAGTTGTCGCCGGTGATCAGTACGTTAAAAACACATTGGAATGTCTGTGGGACGTTCTGCGAGCAGTATACCTGCAAATATTTCATAAAAATCCATACAGTCACAACCGGATAAGTGCACATCGATCTGGCACGAAAAATTTGTGCACTTATCCGGTTTATGCACTTATCCGATCATGATTCAATACAAACGTTGTACAGGGGGCTTGGAAAAAATGTGCACTTATCCGGTTTTGACTGTAATACAAAGTCCGCTAGGATCAGTTAAGACGGCACAAAAGCTATACCGAAGATTGATGCGTTATCAAGGTTTTCGATTTCAAAAAAATTGATATCATTGTCATTTTAACAAAGGTACTTTAGTACAAAAAGAATGCGTTTAAAATTAACTTAATTCAATAATGTACACTTTAATTTGAGAAGAACTATTATTAAAGCATAAATGGTATAAATCGAGTCTGCGAATAGAGTTAATCGATAATCGCTCAATAGATGAGTAAACATAAATCCAGTCGACAACTTTCGCAAAGTGAAATAAAATATTAATGATTTTTGGATAAAAGATAACGCATTGGAGACGATAGAGTTGATATCAGAAAACAGATAGCGGCCGACTACTAGCAGTGACGAACTACACATATTATCACGCATGCTACTAACGCGTCGCTGGAGAGTGTCATTTCTGGGTCAAATTATGAACATCCATTTCAGGCAATTCAGTGCATGCGCTTCTGCCAGTTATGACCCATAAGACCAATCACACAAATATCTTACCGTTTCCCTGAGCTGCTCCTCCAAATAGCCGACAAGGACCAAGCCGGATATGACGACGATGCGTGAATCGTGCGATAAAAGGGTGAGAATCTTTTGGCAGAAGGCCTTGTAGGAACTCTGCAGTAAGAAGGGTCATTAATGATTTGTAAAACGGACGATCAAGGGCGACGTACCGATTTCTTTATGCGTAGACAAACTGCCTTGGACCGATTCGCCAAGTTGCACAAAATCCCCATGCAAAATGGCATCCATTCCGGTTCGACTGATCGACAGCTGGAAGAGAGAACTATTATCGTCGTAATATCTTAATCAATAGCAGAAAAATGATGTGTTAGTCCCGTAGCGATTAAGGTTAATACAGTCGACTCTCGATATAACGCCACCCCTAGGGACCGGCCTCAAGTGGCTTTATATCGAGGGTCATTTTGCTTTAATTTTTTTAAGGCCAACCAAATCGGGCCCAAGGTGGCGTTATAGCGAGAGTCAACTGTAGTGTGAACGCCGCAGCGAATGAGCATATTTATTTTGCGATACTAAGCGTACTAACATTTCGCAAAAAGACAAAAGAAGCTCACATTTCGCCGAGAAGGAATGAAATGAGATCATTGGCCCAGACGCCGAGCTCAACATTTCGTCCGTAGGTGAGGACCTGTAGAAGGCGCAGGGTGTCGATGAGGTTCTGCGGCCCCAATTGCTCCCTCAGCGACACCTTCAGGCATTGAAACACAGCGCTACAGATTTGCAGCTCTCCCGCCAGCAGCTCTCGCAGCGCCATATTGTGCCATGCTGAAATGCAATGCGCAATCGCTAATAAACCCGTTTCAGATGTGTTTTATAGACCTATTTTTATGAAAGTATTGCAGTTGAGGAATTGTTAGACTGCGAACAGGTGGTTACAATTTATCAGTTAATGAAGGTTTTCATACTACTTGGGATGTTTTCGTTATATTTGTTCCCATGACCCGAATCGGTGGAAGGGCAGTCAACAGTAACGCAATGAGGCAGACAGTTTAACATTAATTACTCAGAGCGATGAACTATTAATTAATGGCGCCATCGAAAAAGTATAACGCGAATGCAAAATACAACAAAAATCCATCACTAATATAGGTATACAAAAGTAATACGAGCGAGGGATTTCAGTTGAGCTAATACAAACGTCCATGTACATTGTAAACTACATCAAAGAGACAAATGCCAACTCACAGAGGTTGAAGAGTAGGTGATGCAGCCGTGTACGCACGGAAGAAGATGTGTAGTTGGCGGCGAGAAAGATGGGACAATAGCTCAGCAACTCGGATAACGGCAGACTGTCATGGGACAACTTGGCCGTCGCCTCGGCGGTTGCCGTGTGCTGAATGAGAACCTGAAAGCGCAGAAATTAGCAGCAGCTATAAACTTAAAGGGTAGTTCAATTTATTCACTCATCTCTCTTGCCCCCTTTTTTGGTTGAAGACAGTTATGCTTTTACCCTTTACAGTGGAATTCGTTTTGGCTGTTACTTCGACAAGCGCCTAACACCAGTGGGGCAATTTACCTTCCCCGCGAGACCCTAAGAGACCGAGACCGTAACCGCCAATGCAAAATATAGAAGCGGTTAAGCAACGAGTGGCTGCGCACGTCGTCGATTTTCTATTTTTTACATGGAATGGTAAATTTGCCCTACTGGTGTTTTCGCTTAAATTTGCCCCACTTTCGGTATTTCGCTTAAACTGGTCGAGATTGCTGATTCCAAAGTGTATCTTCCCATACAAACAAGCTCGCTTATACCGGTCTTAACGTGTCGGTCCCCCATTGACCGGTATGAACGACTTATACAGTATCATTACAAAAATCTCGACCATAAACGTTTGTTCCGTAAAGTAAGTATTAAACACGATCTATTTTAGGATAATGATTTAATCTCCCCCCACCGCAGTGCCGCATGAAACGATACACAAACAACCGGGCTGCGGCGCCAGGCATTTACACAATCGTATGTTAATCATCATCGGCTGGCATCGATCATTATTTGGTCCTGTTCACTGTGTGACTCACGAGCGAGCAATTACGTCGCAAAGCAGTGGTTACGAGCTCAGCAATCGCTCATCGTTTCAAGAGAAAATGGATGGTTGATAAAGAAGTGTGAATGCACGTACGCAATAAATTATTATTCAGCTTTAATGCGTTAAATTACGCTACCCTTTGCAATAATAATTAGACTTTGGATTAATTTGTAGTTAATAAGGTTCTACTATAAGATATCGCCACAATCTTTCTTCAAAAAACTAAATAGAAACCGTGCTTGAATTTCATTCTGTAAACGAGTCAAAACTCTTTCCGAAAGACGCTAAAAATGCGGAAAAATACGTAAGTTATTTATAGCGATATTCAACGCTATGCTTCACAATGGGTTTAAGTGGTGCTTAACGAAGGATATGATTATGTTACCTGTCCAACGACATCCGTTACGATACGCGTCACGGAGTCCTATTGCAAAACTTACTAACGAATTACACAACAAAACAACACCATCATGTAACAAACCAAATGTGCACGAAAGAAATTCAAAGAGGTGGAGTACTCACCGTGAGAGCATCTTCGAGAAGGGCAGCTGTCTCAGGGCCCGGCATCGCGTAGAACTTTTGCGCCGCCGTTGCGGCGTTCTGCACGATCGCGTCCAGCATGGTCGACACTCGCGGGTGGCCTAACACTCTGAAGGCGCTCATATAATTGTGCAAATATTATGCAACGCTTTCCAACTACTTTAACAATCATTTCTAAAACGAGAACTCCTTTCGCCCTCATCTGGCTGAAAGGAATCTCTTAGGCTGATAATAGCCACCTTTTACAAGCTGTTTAGCGATACGTTTATTACAATAGAAATAGATATGGTTCGCAGTCAGCTTGTCGTAAGAAGCTGAAAATAATATCTGGTACATTCCTTTTCAGCGAGAGGTGATGGAAGTTTCCATTTAAACGAGGTTTATCCAATCCCTATTTGCAAACCAGGATGATCACCTTTTCTGCACTGTTTAATCCTGCGCGCAAACAAAATCTTGTATATTCTACCGTGCTAACTGTAGAAAGCAATAATTACCTCCTAAAGCCAATATTATGCTTCTAAATATACACGGTATTCGATATGTAGGACATAGGTATCTTGCAACTATAAATGCTATATAAAATCTTTTTAAAGAAAATTTCTTACGCTCATCGTTTGTTTTCCAAGCATAGATTAAAGAAATCGAGGTTACGCTTCATGCCAAAAAATTTAATCATTTCAATGCACCAATCTAACTCGACGAGTCTTTGAGAAATAGGAGCAAAGCCCGGACAACTTCAGCTCGTCTAGGTCGGGTAAAAAGTAGCATTTCCTGCACTTATCGCAGCGCATTAAGAAAGCAAAACATAAAAGACAAGACCCCAGAATAATTAAGGGCCGCATTAGTCCAAACCCTTCTCTACTCATTTCTTCAATTAATCAGTGCATTGAATGTACGAAACAAAATCAATAAAAACAGCCAACTTACACACGCATCGGTGCTCAATGTCAGAGAAAGGGAAACGGCGCGTAGCGCGTTTTCGGATTCGCACTGAAGGGGAACCGATCTCTAGACAAACACAGATCGACGAGGGGGCAGCGAAGCGCTCAGACTTTATTTGAACAACATCGACCACAAGAACCAGACCTCTAAGCGGGCGCGGCTTACACACGACAACACACGAATGCGTGAACATACATCTTTCCTTCACTTGGCACGCGACAGATAACATCGCATACAAATGTTAGCGAGCGCAAGCGTACGCTCGCGTCTTACAATCACAACAAACGCCCCGTTACCATCGCGCATCAGCGCATTTAGTAAATGTCATTGTCGAGACTTTACGCGCTACGCTCCGAGAGTGATAAATGCCGAGTGGCATTAAATTTGCATATTTCTGCTTTGCGCACTTGCTGGCGCATTTGAAAGTAACGACGCGCAATCTACTTCGTACTATTATTATACTTGCATATAGGGGAAATTTTCCACTCAGTATCGGCAAAACAGTCCTTCCTGAGACTTCCCTTGACGTACTGCGTGCTAAAGATAGGCTGTATTTGGCTTCATACGGTATTTGGTCTCGACGCTCGTTACTGATCGAAAAGTTTCCCCTATAAAGTACTCGACATTCATCTCGCCAAAAGTATCGACAATTGGCTCGCGGCCAAAATAAATAATGTATTTTTAGTGTTAAATAACTTTGTTCTACTACATCCTTTGTGATACTTTCTCAATTATGGAGCAAGAGTGTCGCCTTGCTCAATTGATAAACGATACTGTCAAATTATTCTACCAGCTAACCTAAATATTAGGTTTTTGATATCGCTACAATACGCCTCATTAGCGTTACCGAATAAAGCCTTGAAAACTGAATCAGTCCCGAATTTCGGGCAACTATTCAGTCTCGCCACAATAATGGCAAAGTTGGATACATTCAATATGTGGATGCCACATAACCCCTTTAAACTCTCTGTATGCTATATAAAATCTACACGATAGTCGTGAAAATATCGAGCATAAATCGAAACGTGGCCGAATTATTTCACACGAAGACTGCTCAAATTGTTAGCAAAGCCAAATAGTATACAGCCGACGATTACGTCTGTTTGTAACTTTTCGCGAAGTATCCGGGAAGCAAAGAGGAGCAGAACATAACGGGAGTAATATCGTCGTCGCGCTTGAATAAATGCTCGACCCATAATGAATGCAGCTGATTAATTCTGTCCATCCACCTGGTCTTCAGCTCCGGGTGCATTTGCACGCCAATCGTCGTTCCAAACTCGCGGAACGCCAAGCGGCGTTTCCAATTGCCGCTAAATTCGCCCTGCTGCCACAGGGAGTCCACTGCTTCGCTTGCCTTTAGGTGCAATTGCTGAAAAAAGGGTCCATCTTGTTTTAACAATATTTATTTATCGTTACTCCCGATGATGCCCATAAATAAAACCATGATTTAGAGCATTCTGGCAGTAAGCCAAAAGTCGCAGGTTAGAATCCTGTTTCGTCTAATCTTTCTTTTGGATTCAAAGCACTCTCCGAATCCAATCGTACTCACAAATGAGACTGACATTCAACATCGCGCTAACAAGAATGGCGCCCTTTTCCTGAATGACTTTCTCAAGTCCATGCAAACTGACACAACGCAAATAAACTTTACGCCAACATATAAAACAATAACGTCCTTAAAGATGAATGGATAACTTTGTAGCGCATACCTTAGCCCAATCTTCATTTGGATAGAAATGTGACAACCACAGCGCTTCGCCCGCGTCCAAAGTGTCATTTGTTCGATAATGTCGATACCTCGCTTCGACCAGAGTGCGCATTTCATCAATTTCCTTTCGTAATAATTGCTCATCTTGTGAATAGTCCTATAAAATGAACACACACTTTTTAAATTTTCACTTCTGAGCAAGAAACTATTTCCAATTCAATAAGGACATTTTTTGAATTTAATAAACATTTTATTAATCAAAGCGATAAGAATAGTCTCTTTTTTGATCTGAAAACGTCTTCTTTGAACTATAAAGCGTTTCGATTGAACACTGATCAACACGCAACAGAGGGCCGCGCATTTTACCCGACATTTTATTGCAACCTAATCGAGTATGCAAAATTTCAAACATATTAAACACTCGATGCAATTCAAGCAAGCCGTATACCGTACCTGCAACAATCGATAGGTGACATATCCATCGTATGGATCCAATCCACCCTCGCTGGGTACCAACGGCTGAGACAAATCGATCGACCTAAAGACCAAATTATCAATATACCATCCAAGAGCAGTGATGAGTGAGATAGATTACATTTTCCAGAACATTCGAAGTCTCCCGTTGACAGTTTGAACGAAGTGAGGATGGACGGCTTTGACAAGATCGACCGCCCACGCGTTAAAGTGCTGCTCTTTCGTGGCGAGACTCATTCGATTCAAAGCGAACATCCACTTTGTCAGGTAGTGATAGTACTGGCCGTCTTGCGACATCGATGGTCCTTCGTCTTCCGGCTTGCCAATACTGTAAGTAATTGCCGCTTTAGATCAGAAATAGAATGATCTTTTGATCTTTGGGAGTTGCCTCTTCATATCAAAAGTGGTGTGATCTTTTCATCTTTTGATTTTGCCACGCATCAGCGATGCAGTGATCCTTTCAAAATTAACGCCTCTTTCTAGTTTAAACGGATTAAATTGTCAATAGTCATGGCTTTTGTGTGCGTTCTTATACTGAAATCGCGATTATATTTAACTATACACACGTCTTTAGTCGCTAATATACAATCGTTTCCTCAAGCTTTTTAATAGATTGTGCTATTCTGTGCAAACCTTTTGATGAAATACAGAATTGCTATTTTTATTATAGGTTTATGAAAAAGCTGTGTTACTTGATCACTATAAGTCCCGGGTTTAACAAAGCGCCTTTGCGACGTCAAAGATTATTTATGTAAAATAAAATATCCTTTCAAACTACTCGCTTCAAGCCGTTTACAATATAGCGAGCTAGACGTCTTGCGATACATTCGCTATGACTTAGTTAAAATTTTATTAAAGCACTACATAGCTTATTAAAGTCAATATTTCCCGACCAATAACAAGGAATCGAGGAGGCACTATCTTTGGCAAAGAGGAGTCCGCTTTTCGCCAAGAGTGAAATTCATTTCTTAATGTTTACGTACATTAATTGACAGAGAGAAGTGCTATCAATTTCCGAAGCAGTTTGTCTCATTCAATCTAAGATTCCTTTTTACTGCTCGAGACATTCTGACTGTAATTGCTCGCACTTTGATTATGTATCAAAGTAAAGCACAGGAAACAGAAGACTGCGCTAACCGAAGCCCTCCAAGCAGCGGTATGCTATCGGTCGCGTTACCCAATCGTTTTTCCAAATCGCGCGTCTTGCCTAGAGTGTCATGTACAGTCGCGACGAGCGTTTTCGCCTGGCTGAGATAATTCTCATCGCCAGTTTCACTGAACAGCGTCAAATAGTTAACCACGCCGAATGCGTCCGTCCACAGGTACCGAGATCTGAATCAAATTGTAAGCATATTACGCTCGAAATAGTGCGTTTTCAGACCCCAATGTCAATAGGGAACA